>JADDOH010023898.1:0-271417 GCA_016648135.1 Agrypnia vestita | reverse complement strand
TTTACTTTTTTATTTACATGATTTTCTTTCAGATTTTAGTCTAAATGGCTTTGTTTAGCAAAAATATTATGGTTTGATACCAATTTCATTGAAAAAACCCTCGTTTTTCGTAAATATAAGAAAATCAATTTTGGGTCGAAAATTCTCGTATTTGTTGGCACAAATACCGTTTTTCGGTGGCTGTCGCGCCCGGGACCTTATCAGTGATAAATCCCGTCGCTAGGCCTATAAACACTGTTAGTTATATGTAGATTTCTCTGAGATCTGACAAGACAGGGCTTCGCGATTTATCGGAAACAATCGGTCTGCAGCCCGATTTTCCTTCGCATACCAACTCTCTGTCCTCGGATACAGATGTTGAAATATTAAACAATATTTCATAATTCTGTCTGTCAGGCCATACAGTTAGCGTTAGGAAATAATATTTCCTGTATCTGTCTTTCCGCCATACAGTTGGCCGTCACTCGGAAATATTCAATAATATTTCTTATATCTGTCTTTATGCCATACAGTTGGCTACACTCACCACCCCTGTCTATCGCAACAGCGATTTTCTCGTTTATTGAAAATAAACATGTGACAAAGTACATTCATATATGTCAATATTTAGGTTCTTACAATAATTTGTAATAATTTATAACATGTCACAGCTATTTTATTTTCATAAATTTTCATACATAAATTTGTTCACAAATTTATCAAAGCATAGGACCCGTCTTTACGGTCCTCAGGGTGGTGATGACGCACCGGCGTCCTGCCCGGTCGCCCGTGAATAAGATGACGTCACAGGTCCACCTTGATCGGTGTCCGCAGCGAACCATGGAACTCGGCAATGTCATCTTCTTTGAGGAGGCTCTTTTCAGGGCTATCATTCATCCTGTCCGTTACACTCCCCCCGTGCAGTCCGCCTGCACTCCTAGGGAGGACAGGATTTCCACAGGGTCCTTCAGCGACGCCTTCACTGCGGCGCCCTTGTCAGGGTGATGATCTTTGTTGCGGGCCTGGTGTAGTCGCCCGTTGTGGTTTTTAATCGAACCACCCTCGCCTGCCCGTCGGGCGCGAGCTTCACCTCGATCACTCTCCCCTTGGGCCATGTGTTGCGGGGCATCGCGGGATCGGCGATGACGGCCATCTCTCCCTCTTTGATGGGTGGTGCGGGCTCCTGCCATTTCTGCCTTCGAGCCAATGTTGGCAGGTACTCCCTCATCCACCTTCTCCAGAATAAATCTGCCATTTGTTGCGCCATCTGCCACTGCTTTTTTAAACATACTTTTTCATCCAGCGCCCCATAGAGGGCCAAGTGGGTGTTGCGGCCCGTATTTCCCAGTAACAGATGGTTGGGTGTGATCGGCGCGTCATCTTGTGGGTCCACTGACACATGCGTCAGTGGACGGCTGTTTACTGTAAACTCGGCCTCGGCCAGTACAGTCCTTAGGGTCTCCTCCCGCGGTGCCCGTTCCTTCAGTGTGGCTTCCAGTGCGCGTTTGACAGCACGCACGAGACTCTCCCAGGCGCCCCCCATGTGCGGGGCGAGGGGGGGGTTGAAACTCCATTCAACCCCGCTCTCCGCTAGATGTCCCTGCATCCGTGGATCATTGTATAGATCAGCCAGGGCGGCCGCCATTTCCTTTTCCGCGCCTCGGAAGTTCGTGCCGTTATCTGAATAAAGGAGGCGCGGATGGCCGCGCCTAGCGGCCATTCTTCTGATGGCGAGTATTGCAGAGTCTGCTGATAGTGACTCCGCCAGTTCCACATGTACGGCGCGCGTCGTTAGGCACGTAAATAGCGCGCCGTACCTCTTTTCCCTTCGTCGGCCGATAGCCACCTGCATCGGCCCAAGTAGTCCAGGCCGCAGTGATGGAAGGGCGGCGTATGATGAGCCAGCCGACAGTCTGGTAATTGCCCCATTAATGGCGGGTTCGGCTGACTCTTCATGTTGCGGCACGCTTGACATGCTAATTTCACCCGGCGCACGGTCGGTCTCAATCTCAGCACATAAAAGTTTTCGCGCACATCTGCGACTGTTTTTTCTGTGCCCGGGTGATTTTCGCGCTCATGGTAATGGCGTACCATGAGCCGTGTATATGGGTGCGCGCCGTCCAAAATGACGGGCGCTCTTAATCCTGCCGGAATCCCTTCCACTGTGGTCTGCTCTAGCCGTGACCCCATCCTGATGACGCCGTATTCATCCAATCGTGGCGTCATCGGGTACAATCGGCTATTTCTTTCTATGGCCCTACCTTCTTGCAGGGCCCGTATTTCTGGCCCAAAAACGTCTGCCTGAGCGTGCTTAACCCAGGTGCGCTCGGCCGCTGTCTTCTCGTCAGTAGTGACATCTCGGGCGGACTGCTTCCCCGATTGACCGCGACAATTTGCCACAAAGCGCTGTACCCAAGCGGTTGAGCGAAGCAGTCTAGTCCATGACGAGAAGCGCACTATGTCGGGAAGTGCTCCCCCCGTGTTGGCCTGCCGGACCGCCAGCACCGTGTCCGGTCTTCGTTCCATTGAACTCTCGTCAGGCTGCGGTCGTGCTTTTTCTTTTGGCCAGGCCGACTCGCCCTGCCTGAGAAACTCTGGTCCACCGAACCACATGCTATCCGCAGCAAGGTCCGGGGGTTCGCCATCCCTGGTCCCAATGTCGGCTGGATTGTGCTGTGTTGGCACCCACCTCCAAGATTCGGCGTGCGTGAGTTCGTCTATCTCTCCAAGTCTGTTCGCGACGAACGCCGAATAGGACCTGGGGTCGGTCCGCAGCCAACACAAGACTGTCGTGGAGTCGGTCCAAAACACGGTATCGTTGATGCTGCATCGGTGCTCCCTTTTGATGGTGGCGGCCAACCGTGCGGCCAGTAGCGCCGCCTGTAGCTCCATTCTGGGAATTGAAAGCGGCTTTAACGGTGCGACCTTACATTTCGCCGAGATGAAGGCTACGTTTATGCCGCCCTCTCCTGTCTCGACGAAATAGGCCACCGTACAGCACGCTTTTTCCGATGCATCACAAAAGACATGCAGCATTACCTTGCTACTTCGACTCGAGAGGCAAGGACGCGCTATCTGACACTCACTTTTTTTTATAATGCCGTACCATGCGCGCCACTTTTCTGCGTGCTCGGGATGTATTCTTTCATCCCACCCGACCTTGGATCGCCATACGTCTTGAAGCAGTATCTTCGACCGGATCAGTAGACAGGCTAGGAAGCCAATCGGGTCGAAGATTCTCATTACGGCGCTTAACAGTTGCCGTTTGGTCGGGCGGTCCGCCTCCGTTAGCTCCGGTAAGTTGATAAATTTGAACACAAATTTGTCGGAGGCGGGTTCCCACGCTATCCCGAGCACCCTCTCGGTCGTTGTTTCTTCACCAATGATTCTCATTGGCTCTACGGCCCTTATAGCTGGATCGATCTTTTCCAGGACCTCCTTGCTGTTGGAGGCCCAATTCACCAGCTGCATGTTACCTCGACGCAGTATTTCGGACACTTGCCTCATCATCATTATTGCTTGTTCTGAGGTATCCACTGCGTCGAGGTAGTCGTCCATGTAGAATGTTCGTCGTACCGCGTTGGCGGCAGCCGGAAATTCCGCGGCGCTGGCATCTGCGATCCGGTTGCGGACGTACTGGGCACTGCTGGGCGAGCACGTGGCGCCGAATAGCATTGAAGTCATTTGATACGTGGTTGGTTCCGGCTCGCCCTGTTTTTTCCACAAAAATAATTGTGCTGCCTGGTCCGCTTCTCGGATTCTTATTCGCAGAAACATTTCTTTTACATCCGCTGCCAGCGCCACTTTTCCTTCTCGGAACCGGAATACACTGCCCAATAGAGAGCTGAGCAGGTCCGGCCCGGTTATTAGTACATCATTGAGGCTGACGCCGCGGCATTTGCTTGCCGCGTCAAAGACAATTCGTATCTTGCCTGGTTTATTAGCATTAAAAACGGCGAAGTGCGGCAGGTAGAATTTTCCATTCATGCCGGCCTCCTCGGCCGGCGACAGGGGGTGGGCATATCCTTTGGTTATATATTCTTCTATTTTGGCCCTGTATGCCCCCGCGTATGCCGCATCCTTCGCCATTTTCGTTCAATGCCAGCCAGGCGGTTGGCAGCGCACTGGCGGCTTTCTGGTAGCACTCTCTTGTCATGCTTCCATAGGAGGCCGGTTTCCCACTGGCCAGTGGGCAGCTGCCGGGTGGTCGCTTCCATAATAGCGGCGGCCCGCGCATCCTCCTTGTTGATGCGGGCTGCGGTGGTTACTCCCAGCGAATCCACAGCGAAATGTTCGCGAACTAGTCCCTCCAGAGAGTTGTCGGTTGCTGGAGACACCGTACCCGCAATTGCCAACACTGTTGCGGCACTATTGTGGATATCGCTCCCGAATACGCCGTGTGTGGCCCATCCTAGGGCCGTGCGGGACTGGATACCGTTGTTGCGCACCTCCTTCACCTCTCTTGACACAATGAGGTGCGCGTGATCTTGCCCGATCAGAAGCTGCGGTTGCACTTCGTTCACACTGGCGTATCCCTCACCTCGCGGTACGCGCCTATTGCTCACCACGCACTGTGAGGGGAGAGCGAGCCTACGCACCGTGCTCGCCCTCATCGGGAATTCGGGCCCGTCACCGCGTACGGTAACACTCACTGATTGGGACCGGTTGTCTGAAGAGCACATCCCACTCGCGCCATGTATGCGCAGACTACGAACCGGTCCCTTGGCCCCGACGGCACTGGCCACTTCTTGCTCGATGAGGGTAACCGTCGAACCCTCATCGAGAAGCGCGTGCACTTTTATTTGCCCGCGGGGGCCACCCACCACCACTGGAAGAACTTTGAGGAAGACATATTGTCTGCCTCCTTGGCCACTCGTCAGGCCCACTGTATCACTGGTTGCTGGTGCGGCGGCTGCAGCATTCGTTGCACCTGGGCCGCCAGCCTTTGGTGCCTTGCGTGCCGGTCCTCCAGTTGATGGTCCAAATCTCCCGCCGCGCCTTCCATTGTGCGGCGGGTTGTGGTGCCTTGCTCCGTGTAGTGTGTGGTGGTGGGGTTCACGGCAGCCCTTGGTACCACATGGTTTGCTGGTACATCTTGATGAGTGGTGATTCTCTTTCAGGCAATTCCAGCATACCTGCGTTCGTCGCACGATATTCCATCGTTCTGGCAGGGGTCTTTTCAGGTATGTGTTGCACGTAGCCAGGTGGTGCTTTGTCATGTGGCACACTGGGCACGTTTCCTGCCGTGGTTTCGGGCGGCGCTCCTCGTCCACATTGTCCACGCTCATATGGTGGACCTGTCCTCCGCGGTGGTTGATCGCCCTTTTTGATCGGCAACCTACATGTTGAGCTGGTCGCAGTAGGCCGGACAGCCAGTCCGACAAGTCTTTCACTGTAACGTTCACGTAATCGTTTCTTCGGTTATGCAGCCATATTAGACGCGCCGCCAATGGTAGCTTCTCTACCATTTCTGTTAGTAGCTGAGGTGAAGTGAGGTATTTGTTGTCGAAACCTCGTACTGTTGCCACCACATTTCGTATTGTGATGGCATAGTCGCTCAGCGCGTCCGTTGGTGCGTTCGCAGGTATCGGGGGGTGGCGGCGCACCTTTTCCAACATACTTTCTATGATGTCGGCTGCATTCCCGAAGCGATCTTGCAATGATTGCATAATCTCAGCTACGTTGCTAGGGTCCACCAGTAGCGGCGCAACGGCTTCACGAGCTCGGCCCTTCAGGGCAGACTGCAGACGGATCAGGTTCTCCGCCGTGGACAGCCCGCACAGCGTTGTCGATTGCTCGAACTGGGCGGAGAAAGTTGGCCAGTCGTATGCATCTCCACTGAAGTTGGGCAGCTCCTTCGCTCCTGACTGCCGCGCCAGGATTGCCGACACCTGAGCAGCTGGATTGCTCAGGGCTGTGGTGTCGGCTTGTCGATTCTTTTGAAGCACCTCCTCTATGATGGTAGTCAGGGTTTCCTTTGGGTCCCGTTGGTTGAGGACCCATTCCCTGGTGAAGGTGCTTGGTTCTGGCACGGCACTGCTGGTGGAAGCCCGCCTAGTCCGGTCCTCCTCGGATGTCGTGACGGTGGCACCCCTGGGTGGGCGCCTGGCAATGGCGCTATCCAAAGGGGGCCCTGCAGGGTCACCATGGTTGTCCCGGCCTGCCCCGGGTGGCCCCATAGCTGGGGGTCCAGGTTGATGTTGGTTCTCGAACGTCGGTCCCTTTTCAGGGCCATCATCTCTCGTCCGGCTTCCAGCACGAGAGCCCTCAGGTGGGTGTACGTCCTCGTACGTCGAGATGCCGGCCGCTGCAGTGGTTGTCAGCCTCGCTCCAGTGAGGCTAGCTTGCCGCGGTTGCTGCTGGTTGGCTTCAAGCATACGGACCAGTGTGTCCGTATGGCGGCGCTCCCTGCGCAGCTCGTCCCTCAGACGTCGGATGGTGTCCTCGGTCGTGGATGACCGATAAGAGCCACGGTCTGACACAGAACGGGTCCGCTCTGAGGCCGGTGGCTCCCCTTGGTAGAAGTCGTCTTCCTCCATGCGTCCAGGTCTTTCTCCAGACTGCGACATCTTGAGCGTCGTACAGGATCCCCGGCTCGATAGGACCAGTTGTTCCGTACAGAATACGCGAAGATATGATGCGCAGGTCTCCCGTACTTGACTCGTAGAACAGACCAAGACTGTACAGCGGTAATCGTAAACCCGCTGACAGTGGTTGTTCTAAATATTCACAAAAGTGAATTATCCGGTTGCAGGTAGTCCAGTTGAAGTTCCAAAATCCAAAACAGTAGGTAGAGCAGAGGTCAGAGGTGTTGAGTAAAAGTCAGAAGAAGTGGTCCAGACGACGTATAAAGCACAGAACGGAATGAATCTGTACGCCGACGGAAGTTTAATTTATACACAAATTTAATACCTCCCGGCTTATTTCCGGGAGCCAATCACAGAGAGTTTTTATCGCGCGTTCGCGCCCGCGAAATTGTCTAAAAAATAGCTCGGAAAGTTTTATTTACAGAATTCAAAAATTATTTAGAATTTTTACGCCACCCCCCCGGGGTTTTCATCACGTCATTTACATGGTGCTATGTCTTGCTTATAGCATGACGTGATTGCCTGGACCCGCAAGACCGAAGTTAATTTTTTATCAAAAAATATATACCGATCGCAGCGGTATTTGCTCAGGAAAATTTCACAATTAAATTTATAAAATTTGTTAACTATGATTTATACATGTTTGTTAATGCAGTTTATAAAGAGCCCACATGGGTGTAACTTTTGATATCAGTTTTAGTTATGTACAATAAAATTTCAGTCATTTATAAATATTTCAAAGTGGGTCGCAAAAAATTAATTTTCATTTATTTTTCAGGTGCGCCCCTGACAAGGTAGGTATGTAAAAACATGTAAAATGGGTAGATTCTTATGCAAGGAATTCAACAAAAAATATTTTAAGTTGATCCGGCTGTTGTAGCGTCTGTAAGACAGTTTCAAAGTTTTGACTGAAAAATGACCCTTATCGACATTGGACCACTGCTGATAGTGGTTACGTAAAAAATGTGAAAAATTTTACTTTTTTATTTACATGATTTTCTTTCAGATTTTAGTCTAAATGGCTTTGTTTAGCAAAAATATTATGGTTTGATACCAATTTCATTGAAAAAACCCTCGTTTTTCGTAAATATAAGAAAATCAATTTTGGGTCGAAAATTCTCGTATTTGTTGGTACAAATACCGTTTTTCGGTGGCTGTCGCGCCCGGGACCTTATTAGTGATGAGCCCCGTCGCTAGGCCTATAAAATACTGTTAGTTATATGTAGATTTCTCCGAGATCTGACAAGATATGGCTTCGCGACTTGTCGGAAACAATCGGTCTGCAGCCCGTTTTTCCTTCGCATACCAACTCTCTGTCCTCGGATACGTATGTAGAAATATTAAACAATATTTCGTAATTCTGTCTGTCAGGCCATACAGTTAGCCGTAGGAAATAATATTTCCTGTATCTGTCTTTCCGCCATACAGTTGGCCGTCACTCGGAAATATTCAATAATATTTCTTATATCTGTCTTTCCGCCATACAGTTGGCTACACTCACCACCCCGGTCTATCGCAACAGCGATTTTCTCGTTTATTGAAAATAAACATGTGACAAAGTACATTCATATATGTCAATATTTAGGTTCTTACAATAATTTGTAATAATTTAAAACATGTCACAGCTATTTTATTTTCATAAATTTTCATACATAAATTTGTTCACAAATTTATCAAAGCATAGGACCCGTCTTTACGGTCCTCAGGGTGGTGATGACGCACCGGCGTCCTGCCCGGTCGCCCGTGAATAAGATGACGTCACAGGTCCACCTTGTTCGGTGTCCGCAGCGAACCATGGAACTCGGCAATGTCATCTTCTTTGAGGAGGCTCTTTTCAGGGCTATCATTCATCCTGTCCGTTACACGTACTACTCAATTTCGTACGAAAACGCATCCAGTGTGTGGCCGGCATGACGCGATTGGTGAGAAGTGTGAAGTGCATTCCGTAACAAGATTTCATTAAAATATTCATCAGTAAAATAATGATTATTCCGTCCACCGCATCGGGCGTCCAAGGATCGCAGAATCGCTATTAGAATAGAGCTAATATGGAAGCTCCGCAACTCTGCAATGACAGGCCGCCTGCCCTCGTGAGAAAATATCTAATTGACTTATCTTAATTAGTGAAATATGCACACCTACGATTCAACAGCGAGAGTCATCCCGCCTGATTAAATCTGTCAATTGGAAGACGTCGGTCGGGAGGTAATTACTGTCGCGCCGGGCGGCCGTGAAACGGAACATTCAGCATTCGCGGCTATGCGATAAATACATACATGTACATTAGTGATGCAACGAATACTACTTTCACGAATACGAATACGAATATCAAGCGAATATTGTAGTAGATAGTACAGAGCGGACCCATCACTATGTAGTGATAACTAGTGATGCAACGAATACTACTTTCACGAATATCAAACCTAACATTCAGCGAATACGAATACGAATAATTCAACAAGGTAATAAATAATACAACACTGTTCTTTTTTTGCTAAGAGATTTAATAATTGAAATTTACCACCGGCAAATTTTTGTTCAAAAAGCACAACATTTGTAAGTTCTCAGGCGTTAGACGATTTATTTTATCCGTTTGTTTGTACATTCCCAGCGGTCCAAAATAAATAGCACTTTTTTCAAGCTTACGAGAGGTCATGTTATTAGATTTAATTTGAAATTATTTTATAAGAGTTAACACTTTTACACACAACGGAAATAAAATGAAACGAACAATACGTATTACAAAACAAAAACTACATGGAATGAGCACCTAACCTTATTAATAACCCAACGAAACTAGGTAAAAGAACCCATGTTATGCTGTGAAAGAAGTAACAATTGACAATTTGAGAACTAAACAAATCCATTATTAGTGTCAGGGGAAATCCCCGATAATAGAGTGCGTAGGTGTGTTCGGATACACGGTGTACAGCCAAACCGTAAATTGCGTTGCGTTTAGTTATAAATAGTTTGTTTTTAATATTCGTGTTGATATTCAGCGAATACTAATATTCGTATTTGTATTCGTTGCATCACTAATGTAAATATTACGGCCCAACATAAACGAAGGTGAGTTCATTAATGCGTAGAATATGCTTTTTCAAAGGGGCTCCCCAATAAAATTTGCCACAAAACTGCGAAAGAAAATTTCATAAACTCAAATTTTTTTCTTGTGTTTCGTTTAATCTATATTTAAAAAATATTTTTGAGGGATATTAAAGAAATTTGTAGTAAAATAATTCTTTAATCATCTGGTATTATTTTATTTATCCCCAATAATGCTAATTCCGAATATCCATCCGAACCAGTAACTAGAATCCAACATCCGTTTTCAAAATTAGTATTATTTCGAATAGTACACATAAAAGTTTACATTTTACAGTCTGTCTGTCCGTAACTTCGTGTAACGTTCGTAATTTCGTTCGAATTCACGGCTATTAAATTAAACGGAGACGGGGCTTGAATCCGGGCCAGCAAACCCGAACCGGCCGCTTAATGCATGTTGCTACTGCCGCCTCTCCGCCAAAAAGCTACTCTAAATATATTCTAGGGCTTAGCAAAGACGCGAACCAATGTTCCGTCATTTTTGACGGGTTACAGCTTGTTCAAAAATAAAAAAGTCATTGTTGACGGATTTTAGCTAGTTGAAATATACTTCCGGTAGGTATACAATGTTAACGACAAACTATCTCAATGATAATGAGACCAGTAGGAGATTAAACTAGAGTTTGGTTATTATCTGAGATTATCTGGTTATGTACAAATATTTTTTCTGAAAGTTTGATTAACTGTTAGCTAGTTTGTCAAATGTCGTGTGAAGAGAATGACCGAGAATCGAGCACCCTAAGTCCCTGCTGAACTCAAGGCCGACAGGGCGAAGGAGCTTAGGAAGGCCAAAATTAGGATGGAGCGACAACGTCCTCAAAGACATGTCTGCCTTGGAGCTTCTGAACTGGAGAGAGCTGGCACAAAACCGAGATGAGTGGAGGAAGACTCTTGAGGAGGTCAAGACACACCAGGGGTTGTAGAGCCAAGAGTGATAATGATGATGATGATGAGTTTGACAAATGAGAGTTTTGTGTATCCAACCTAGGAAGGTATCTACTTTCTATGAGTTAACTGCTAATTAAATTTGAACAACCTATAGTATTTTCTGTCATTACTGACGGTATTTATCACCATGCATAAATAAAATGATATAATAAGATACGTTACAAACGTGAAATCTTGGCAACTCAAAAGTAAGGTAAATTGCCTTAGTTGCATTTAGTATCGAACGGACCTTCTTTGTGATCAGGTGCGACGCTGCGCGGAAAAAGGAACAGTGTATCATACACTATTGTAAGAATGAGTATGTTATTTTAGTCACCGTGACTTCAAATTACCTGATTTTTACGTGATTACTTGATTATGTGATTTGTTGTCTCTTTAAATGCATTATTTTCTACATATGAATATGAAAGCCGGCTAATATGGGAATAACGTGTCTATATATTAGGTCCTAACATATGAAATTGGCGTTTTGCCGTACTGGCAAATTTGATCTCAGATATCTTCTCTTTGGTTAGGAATTCCAAATCCAAATTTATACAGCTATTTACTCATGTATTTGTGTTTTGAAAATTATGATTCATTTGTTTTTTCCTCAATTGTTTTTTTCTTTGCGTCACTCAGTTTACAAAATGAAAAACTTGAAATATCGCGTTATTTACGAGTACGAGTTCCACCGTGGCACCAGTGCTGCAGAAACGGCTCGAAGGATTAATAATGTGTATGACGACGGTGCCGCAAAAGAAAACACAGTGCGTTTTTGGTTCCAACGTTTTCGTTCTGGAAATTTCGACCTGCAGAACAAGCCCCGTGGACGGCCGGAGACCAAAGTTGATAATGAAGAATTGAAGGCTATTGTGGAAGCGGATCCATCGCAAACCACATCCGAGTTAGATGCAGGCTGCGGTGTTAGTGATACAACTGTTTTAATCCACTTGAAGCAAATTGGTAAGGTGAAAAAGCTTGAAAGGTGGGTACCTCACGAATTGAGTGAAACAAATCAACTTGCGAGCTACTTGTGAGCGTTTGGTGGACTAGTGCTGGTGTCGTTCACTACAGCTTTCTTAAATCTGGCCAGACGATTACGGCAGATGTCTATTGTCAGCAACTGCAAACCATGATGGAAAAGCTAGCTGCTAAACAACCGAGGCTGGTTAATCGCTCTAGGCCACTGCTGCTTCATGATAACGCTAGAACACACACTGCACAACAGACGGCTACCAAATTAGAGGAGCTTCAGTTGGAATGTCTAAGACATCCACCGTACTCTCCGGACCTTGCCCCAACAGATTACCATTTTTTTCGAAATTTGGATAACTTCTTGCAAAGGAAAAAATTCAACTCCGATGGGGCAGTCCAAACCGCCTTCAAAGATTTTATTGATTCCCGTCCGAATGGTTTTTTTAGTAAAGGGATCGATGAACTACCTATGAGATGGCAAAAGTTCATAGATAACAATGGTACATACTTTTATTAAATAAATATATTATAATAAAAAAAAATCGGCTTTATGTTCCTCCCATACTAAACGCCAATTTCATACGTAAGGACCTAATATAATACGTCAATGCATAAATACACATTTTTCGCAACCTACACTGTCGCGGTAGTGTCATGCGCCGAATTGAATTTGAAAAAATCTAGTATTTGCTCCCAGCTCAGTTTCAATTTCCTAGTCTCCGCTTTGATGAATAGGAGAAACAAAAAATAGAAACACTTCCAGGCTAGATGCGAGTTATTTTGTAAACACACACGGAGACAATACTTCGACACAAATTATCATAAGAATTAGAGGGAGAGAACAAAAAAGGACAAAAGATAAGGAAGAATGTTGAGGCAACAATATTATCGTTTTATGATAAATAGCACGAAATGACAGCATTGTCAAAAATATCTATACAAAAGATACCACTATGCATATGTACATTAGGGTGGGCCACCGTTGTATGAAGAATTTTTTTTTTATGATTTCTATTAGGCACATCAAGAAAAGGGTGCTAAATGATGTTTTTGTCTTACTTATAAAATTTCATTACAATGCGATATCATCTTCTGCCTCCGGATTGACTTTATATAACACATATTTTGGAAAAAAATCTCATTTTCAACGAGTCTTTACAACAAGATTTAAAAACTTTAAAATGCATAAAAAGTTAAATAATAAAACGAAATATACTTGGATGAGTTAAATTTATTTATTACAAGTAAATGTTTACAAAAATGGCATTAATATTATTATTTTTTATAATGTTTGAAACAGCCGAAAAATCCTTCATATTATCGAATTTCGACATGGCTTTCCGAGATAATATTTGTTTTTTTTATGAAGCCTTCTCTCTCAGATTTTATGCACAATGTGTCTGAAGCTTCTGTCACAGTCTTGACTGCTCTTTCAACGGCATGGCAGGCGTAGTAATGAGAGTTCTCTTTCTGCTTTTAAACGACAAACAGTTGGATGTTTTTGTCAGGTATGCATTTCAATATTGATGTATCGGATATATTCTCCTCCCAGTCAATGAGATCTGTGTAAGACGATGCATCCAATTTTATAGTAGGTGTTGAAACAAGTCAGTCAGCATTGCGATTAATTAATTTTCAGGGTGTGCGAAGTAACTGTTTCATTGAATTACAAGAGATTCTATTATGGCTTTCAGTTCTCTGAACAAATATCCTGTTGCGGTGATGAGTTTGAACAGGTGCCGTGCTCCATCTTTATAGAAAGGGTGAATTTTTATAGCAAACCATGTTGGGGCGTAAGCCTTGACGACATACGTAGCAAGAATTACTAAGTTTTTAGAAGGAGATTCCATTAAAACATACAAACGCAGAATTCGGATGAGTTAGCTATCGGGCGTGAGACATTTTGCCTGGCGATTTGTTAACTAAATCCTTAGGAAACATGCGTGTTGAAATCGCTGAGACTATTCAGAATAAATATAAGGTATAAGGTATTAGCACTGACCAAACATATTTTTATATGTTTGGTCCGTCCTAATACCTTGAACAGAAAACTCGGGTAACTCTGTTGAAATACGTTGAAATCTAACAATGGGCCTTTTTCACATACTTCTAGATCTTTACCGATTCTCCCTGAAAATGTTTTGGGCCACCATCAATATGTAGAAATAAGTGCCGAAACGGTACTCCATTCATATGAAGTAAGCAGATAATCCACTGCAACGGTTTACCTACTCTGTTTTCAAGCAGATGTATGACACCTCCGTATTTACCAACGTTCATGTTAGTTCCATCATATGCAACAGCCACCAAAGACCTCATAGATATTTCTGATTTCAAAATAAAATCGGTGATTGCTTGGTCTATACATTTCGATGTGCCAGAAGCTGGAGCAAATGCAAATGCATTCGTAAATATTCTTACACTTACAAGATGAAATGTCAAACAATATTTAACTGGTACGGCGAAATTCTTCTAATTTTTTCTTTGGTATTTGAGGGTGGTTTTTCAAAGATTGTTGAATTTCAGATGATACCTTTTCAACGTCACTTTCCGTCGTTTTTTGGATAGTAGGAATAGAAGCTCTTGACTATATTTCTTCAATTTTTGCAACGACAATATTCTCTATTTCCTAAGTAAGTGGGTTCATTATTAGTTTCATTATCACGTTTTATCTTTTGCCAATTCCACTCAGAACTTTATAACATCTTCATAGATTGGTAAAATATTACTTTTAATATCACTTGAATCACCAAACAACGGACATATCTGCTTTTGACGTGTACGAACCATACTAGAAATAAGGAAAACGAGCCCGACACAACCTCGAGTAATTGCGGCCAGAGCTATACTGACACTGACTAAATACGTGAACAGGGCGCACGTACGCCCTAGGTGTTCCTCGACTCTCCCACACTGAACTCACTAACCCCTCATACTCGCAATCATGATATACATTGTCTATGCTTGAAGAAAGTTACGTTTATTGGTTTGGAATCCTAATGAGAACATATCTCGAAAAAAAAGAAAAATCGTCATCAATCCGGAGGCAGATAGACTTATCAGAATATAATGATATTTTACATATGTTAATTTGAGATCATTTGGCACCTTTTTACCGATGTGCCCCTAAAGAAATGACAAAAAAAATATTTTTGGCCCACCCTACTACACAGAATGTAAAAGAGCTAGACCACAATACTTAACCTACAGATGCCTGCCTAAATTATGAATCGAAAATGTTAAAGTGACAATGTCCTAATGTCAATAGTTACGGAGATATTAGTTAGTCAATAGTTACGGAGAGATTGAAAGTTTCCTTTTTTTTATATATTTTTGACTTATCTTCTATAAAAACTTGGACAGTCATAGAAGTAACATATACATAATTTTATAAATTTATTTGCTTTAAGGGGTTACGTGTAGTCAGGATTTTTAAAAAATCGATTTTTTTTTTTGGTATTTTCTTAAAGAAAAATGTTTCAAAAATATTGTGTGAAAATATCAACTCGATCCGGTTATTAGTCTTAAAGATATCCAACGATAACTGTAGGGCCCTCTGCTGCCGCCCATACTGACACGCGGACGGTACTAGAGCCGGCCGGGCTGACAAACGGGGCGACTGCTACGGAGCGCGGTTTTTACCTGATTAATTCTAAGAATAATGTACGAAATTTCTTTTATACTTCTACTTTTAGACATAAGACCCTTTAGGCTAATTGAGATTTGATTTAGTGTTAGTACTTCAGTGGCAGTGAAACCCAGCAGTCGATAGGTAGTTGTGCGTGTATTATAATCATTTTCAAAAATTTATAATGAGACGTCATGAAGGTATGCAAGGAATATCAATGATTGCCAATGCATAGTATTAATTTATGGACCTAATGCACACCGGTATGCTGAAAAACTCGATATAGAGCGCATAAAGATTGCTGACCAACATGCAAATCAGGTCACTCGAGAAGGCAAAATGAGATGTAGATAAAAAAAAATCAACATCTTGGAGGCTTACACATGGGCAGAAGATGTATTATATGTACCAGAAATAGACAATAATTTTTTAAATTGTATTTGTATTAATTATTTATGCATAAAACTTTAAACACGTTTTTCTCAAAATAACGTTTTCATTAACGGTGTCCACGATATTTTAAAAACTACTCGACAGATTTAAATGAAATTTAAACATCATATTTTAGGCATTAAAAACTTGTGCTTAATCGAAGGATTTTTCTTTTTGACTTAAATTTTTTTTTTATAGATAATAAATGAGTGATTTTTTCCCTCAAAATTCAAAATTAAGCTTTCAAAGACCGCCATTATGCTACATGAAAAAAATAAAAAGGCTTCGATTAAGCAAAAGACAAACTATTGAACTACTAATTTATTTTTGTTTTATTAAATTTAGATAAACCACTAAGAAGCACTGATGGACACCGCGAGGCACTAGTTGCAAAACAGGGGTCATCTTATTTGAAATTTTCGGTAAAGTTACTTAAAATATAGTGTAAAACGTTGGTATTATGTATTGAATCAAAACATTAAACAACCGTTCAAAAAAAATTTTTCAAAATGTCTATTTTTTTGCACCTCTGACTACACGTAACCCCTTAAATAATACAAGTCAAATAAAATGATAAAAACCGTGTAGAAAATTTTTCGATCACCTGTGGCATCGAAGTAATTAAATTAATAGTTTTACAACTGAATCCTAAGAATACTACCGTGCGAGTACTTGTTGAATAACTTTGTAGAAAAGAACAATAATTAGCACTGATTGCAGAGGCGTGCAGCGCACACAAGCAAAAAAGCTGTGCATTAGTAAAGATTCTGAGAAACAAATATTAATTAAATAATCCTTATCTTAAGAAAAAGTTGATTTAAAATTCTAGCCCTAATTCGTCCTACAGCTAAAAGTTTTATTTCTGACGTTTCCATTTAACGTGACGTACCTATCTGTTTTTTTTCAATTTAAAATTCTAGCCGTAATTCGCCCTACAGCTAGAAGATTTATTTTCGACTTTTCTGTGTTTAACTTCATGTCAATTCTTCATATATTTCGCCAACCAATTTGTTCCATAGATATAGTCAAGTCGAGAAAAGAACTGTGTATTTTTAATGCTGCGAGTTTTGTGTAATAGCGTCCTTCTTCGAAAGGTCCTATGCCAGGCGCACGTCATGCATGTTATTTTTTACAAATTCCACCCAAAACTTTCAGTGTAAATTTTATGTCTTTTCTATGGTAAATGTATATACGAATAAAACAAATATCATCTGTCATCTGTCATATCATAATGATATCATAAAATGTTTGATTTATTTTTGTGAAAAGAAACGTATATCTGAAATTAGTATTGTTCCCGATTTAATTATATATAAATCGTTTTCGAAATATATTGAAATTTTTTGCCGTATTAGCTATACCTATATAAAATATTTATTTATTTAGGAAATATTGTTTACAATACTTATTTTATAGTGCAGTTATTTTTGTGGATTAAAGCTACTCAAAATAGTTCATTATATATAGTTAAATTTTTTTTTTAATATATATACCCTTAGGTATATGCGTATATATATATATTTTTAATATAGGTATATAGTCGGTCACAGCATAACCTAAGTTTATACCCACTGCACGCCACTGACTGATTGAAATCATTATAGTACGAAAAGTGTCTCCCTTTCCACACTTCATTCCACTTTTGTTTTGTGAATAACTGTGAATGAATAAGGGTTTGTCAACATTTTCAACTCAAAATATAGGCGGGAATCTGGGGATAAAGCATTGTGGACTAGCTCTGTTGCACCCTGTATTTATGCAGATTTTTTGTTTTATTACAGGCATAATTTGAAAAGTAAACAATAAATATCTGACAAAATATATGAGTAAATTTCTCACCATATCCAGAGAGAACTTGGGTAATCTCATCCAAACCTGCAAAAAATAATATACATACAGTGAACCCGCGGTAATCCGGCCCCTGTCTAATCCGGCCCCCCCTGTAATCCGACATTATTATGATTTTTATTCATAATTTTTTATTATTTTAGTATGTAAATTTGTTTGTACACAATTATTTCCTAATATGAAGTTATTATTTAAGTTCTATAGCATTAATGACGTTAATTTTATAATAAAACGTAAACTCTCTATTGTGTTGTTTAATTGACTAAATTTGACATACATAATGAAGTATGATTTGTACTTCAGATTATATAATATAAAACATATAAAATCTTATCATTGGATCTGTAATTTATCGGATTACAAGGTACAACGTTTGTAAAAAATTCCAGACTATAGAGGATCTTAGGCAGTACTCTACAATCCGATAAATTCGATAATCCGACATCGCCCTGCAAAACGTTTGTCGAATTACCGCGGGTCCACTGTATTTGAAAATTAGGTAACAATAAATAATATCATGCATAATATAATCAATATTATTTTCTAAGAAACCATCATTATCATGGTGTATAGTGTGGAACAATAAACCATAATAAATCGTATAAGCCAGAGATTTAACCACAATTTCTAGATCTTATGATATACAGTAGCCGGCAAACATCTTGAAATTCTACAGCGTAGTGGGAGGAAGTTTGCGCATCTACCTTTCCAACAACGAGACCCAAATTTCGTCTTCTGCGCGTGCCCCCACTACGCCAAGAATTTCAAGAAGTTTGCCGGCAACTGTACCTACCTACATTTACAATATGGCCTTAATAGACAGAAATTTACTTACACAAGTTTAAAACGAAGAATACACCAAATAAAATCCAAGACGCCTCCATCATTTTGGAATTGGTCATCTGTGCATTTGCATTGAAAATCATGATAGGAATAAAATAATAAGATAAGATTTTTTATCTTATTATTTTATAAGAAATTATTTTTAAAAATGTATAAGATAAATAAAGTTTTAATGGTACAAGGTGGAGTTTGAGGCATTAAACGCTCCTCGAAATTAATGTTAGTCGAAGGTCATCAACAAACCCACCACTTACTATGTACATTTTCAAACAATAATAAAATAAACTCTCATGTGTTTATTATTTTTAACTCAAATGTCATATTTCATCATTCATAGACAATTACCAAACATTATCATCAGTATGCTCTATTTTCTTTATGGTATCAAACCATTGACAATAGGGTAATTTTCCTTTTTTTAATAGAAATTCTTAACTTTGGTTTAGAAAATACGTTTATGAAAAAGATTTTTTTTAAATAAGTATATTAACATTGAAAAACGATTTTGAAAATCACAATTTTAAACTCCCGCCAAAACGCTTTTTTCGCAAGTGACATCAGGCATTAATTTTTATGTAAATCTAATGTTTAACATGTAACAGCTCATTCGCATATTTAGGCCCGGTTGTTTCAAGTTGGATCAAAGTCACTGTAGAATTTAAACTCGAGTTTTTAGTAACTTTTTCCAAAAACGGGTTGTTTCAACTCGGATTAAGCGAAATCTGTCAGAAAATTCTGAGCGGCTCTGATGCTTGGGCACACGGCTCCAACCCACTGTGTACGCGCGCGGAGAGGCTACCCCCTCTGTGGAGGGATTAGCCTCTCCGCAACCCCGCGCCGGGACTCCTACCAACCTCTTGCAGTGCAGGGTGACAACTGCGGTGCCGTGCGAAATTTTAAAATTAATTTTAAAATATTTAAAATAAAGCTTATTTTCTAATAAAAAAAAGAACGCGATGCGGAACGTCACACGTAGGTCGCGGTCGAATCAAGATATATATCGAACAAGAAAGAAAAAAAAGAAAAAAGTTACGGATGTTACAGGAAGTTGCGGACAGACAGATAACGAAATTATTATTAAATAACTATAAATAGTCAAAAATGACGGTACTTTTATATCGGTACTTCATGTGGGTTCATAAAGAATAAGTATTTATTTATTTATAAAAAAAGAAAAAAACGTTTTTAAAAAGGGAAAAACTTCATTTCAAAATGTTTCGATTTCCAAAAATTTCTTCATTTATCTACATCGACTTCCCAAACATTTCACATAAAAAATGTACTATTTGAAGTATGTACTCGTACTTTCAATAACTTTGAAGTGTGTATAGTTTGTAGTGTGCACTACACTTCAAAAGGTGTGAAGTGTACACTTCAATGTAATGTAGTACTACATTGTAGTAGTGAGTACAAAAAACAGAGTGGACCAATCACTATATTATACGTGCCATAAAGAAATTATGGACGTTATATGAAGACAGAGCTAGGCCCGGTTGTTTCAAGTTCAATCCTGGGTTAAACTGAACTTTACCTCAAGGTCACGCGAAATCTCGCAGAAAGAGTTGTTTCAAAACAAAAAATCTGTCAAATATCGAATTAGGGGTGTTGCAATTGTGTAAATTAAAAATCATAAACAAATGCAGTAAATGCACGCCAAAATAATTTTGCATATGGCATCCTATCATTTAAATTTCATTTGACAGCATAGATAACATAATAATATTTGACAGCACCACAGGACAACACGCAAATGTTTCGATACATGACGTTCGTATCATCAACAATGCTGTTTTACTAAATAATGACTGAAGATGTCCACAAGAAGATGAAAGGAGACTAGTGGGCCGCATTACGCAACTAATTTAATGTTTTGTGGCTTTGTTCCCGCCTAAATGCGCACTGTCCAACAGATTTTCGAAGTAGATTCGAGAGTGTGATGAAATGCGCCAGAAAGGTTAGTTATTGACGAAAAAATGTTTTCCTACCTATTTAGTGTTTGCAAGAACAATATGTTTTTATTTGATCTGTATTGTATTTCTTTAGTTTTTCTGTTTATAACCTTTTCTTTGTTTGCAGGTAATAAGAAAAGTGAATCCAAAGCCCACGACTGATATGCAGAATAAATTATATGTGGTTCAGTTAGATATTTTCAAAACCCAACTATCTAAAGAATCGACAGAAAATTCACGAAGTTGTTTTGGAAAGACATAATGCCAAAAGAGATCCGTCTTAATTTAATTATAAGTTGTATTTTTTATTAAAATATTAATTTTCCTGTTAATAGGTAGGTATATAAAATACAAGATAGGTAGGTATATAAAATACAATAAAATAAAAGAGTTTCATACACCGAATATATTGTTTTATTTCTATTATTCCGCGGACGTCCTCTGCTTCTGCTGCCTTCGAAAAACAATTATCCTTACCATTCTTTCTTTGCTCATGACCAAATCATGCGACAACATTGGTAAATAACATCGAAGTTCGTAGTCCAGTGGCCGTGTCACTGGCTCTGCATACTGAGAATTCCGGGTTCGATTCCCGGTGAGGTCGCAATACCTACATCTTTCTGATTTCTTTAAAATCTAGGTGTTCTTGTCGGACCGCAATTAAAATTGGGCCTTCAGACCCATTGTAGCATTAAAAATTGCTGTACATAACGTTTGAGGGCATGGTCCCGGTCTCGTACAATATAGCAATTACCAAATCTGGTACCTAGTACCGTTTGTCGTAACTTGATATTTTGTTTGGACATAACGACAAATATGTTTCTGATTTTTATAGTGCTCTTCGGCTGACTAAAATGTGGTCTGAGGAACCATTGCTCTGGTAATGGCTGACCCTATCCGCAGTCCAAGAAACAGTATTCAACCCGAAATAACCCGTTTTTGAAAAAAGTACTAAAAATTTGAGTTTAAACTCTACGCTTACTTTGATCGAACTTCAAACAACCGGGCCCTAGTCCACAATACTTTACAGGTAGATTCTTGCCTAAATTATGAGTCGAATATATTCAAGCAACAATGTTCCCATATCAATAGTTATGGAGATGAGCGACTTCAAAGTTTGCGATTTTTTTTCAATAATTCTGACTTATTTTCTGAAAACCGTTGGACTATCATGAACATAACCAATATATAGTTGCCGGCAAACTTCTTGAAATTCTTTGGCGTAGTGGGGGAATGCGCAAAAGACGAAATTTGGGTCTCGTTTGTGGAAAGGTAGATGCGCAAACTTCCCCCCCACTACGCCGTAGAATTTCAAGAGGTTTGCCGGCTACTGTACCTATACAGTGTATACAGGTGTCCCGTATCTCGACGTCAAGCCGAAATCGGGCGATAGGCCAAGTCATAATAGTTATCAGGAAAATATTTTTAAAAAATTAAAAAAACAGTCAGTTAAAACTGGGCAAAGTATTAATTTTGAGTACTTGGTTTGCTCAAAAAGTGACATTTATAACTGGGATTACGAAAATATATATACGATTTATTTATCATGTTTTTGTTTATTGTTCCATTCTGTGCGATCACAATGCAATATATGTGCAGGTGAAAATAGACCCAAAAACTGATGAGTTTAAAGGTTCTTCTTGCGTTCTGTATATGGGCCCGGAAATTTTCATACATTTGTTACGTTTTGAATTTGAACATGCGCACATGCGATTGACAGATAAGTTCAATAAAACGATATAGTAGGATATGTTTCGGCGCGCGGAGGGGTTTAATCAAACGTGGTGATTTACCCTATAAATATGTTTTTAATGTATTTCAACGAGAATAATATTTTATCATCGAACGCTTTTGATAAATTTGTGGTCAAAATATTATGCAACTTTTATTGAGATATTTAACGTAATGTTTTAAATGCGAATAAGATTTAAATAAGAGTAAAATGAATGGCGATTGAAACTTAAAAAAATAATCTAATATATTTTTACCTATTTTATTGCACACAGAAATAACCGAACCATTTTATGAAAAATTGCGGTAGTTGATGTGTCAAGTTAGGACGTTGACAGTAGTTTCTGCCTCGTCAGTCTTAGGATTAAATCGCAGTTTTCATGCCGTTGAGTACATTAAAAACGCCGATATGATTTTGTAGTACAATCAGAAAACTTTTATTATATCTGCTTTTACAAGTGTAGTACTATTGTTATATGTAGTAGTTTGAGCAGGAGCTTTTACATGTATATTTTGAGGTTAGAAATGCCGGTGATAAATCGATAGTGCTTCCGTCGAATCATGTGGTGGTTCAATTTGCTTGTGATAGGCAATCTTCAACTTGTCAAAACGATTAACGGTTTATTGTGTAAACTTCAATATGTTAAAAATTTAATGACATTACCATTTCTTGTATAATGATGTTTTTACAAATTTTATAATTGCATTATTACTCAGCACCGACTAGAAGTCGCCACTTGGTATATATGCAATATATTATTTTGAAATACTCAAAATGTAAGTTGTTATTATTATTTGGTATTTTTAGACAGGTTTATGTGTAAAATTTGGTGGGTTTATAATGTAACTAGTAGTCCTATTCTGTTATAATATTAAGTTGACAACTATAGGTATTTCCTACTCCTTTTAAAACTACTCTATAAATGTACCGTTTTGTACACAGGTAAAACTCTAGTTTAGATTTCTTGATACGTTAATTAATACTCATTTTATTCATACATGGTCAAGTTCATTGACAATGTCAGATTATGTTAACTATTTCTAATAGAGTTAGCTGCCTTTTAATACTGCCTGCAATTTGTTTTTCTGAATTAAAACAATATAATTGCTCGATTACATATCTGAACTGTGTGTATGAAAATGAATTGATGTAGGTATCTAAATTGCTGACTATTGCTCACTTTTACGTTGTGCTCCTTTTGGATCTCAGAGTCAGCCCTAATTGGAATGAAATAAAATAAAATTATATTAGATTATTCAGTTGGACACTGGTGGTCTCTAATGCCAAAATCTGCTAGTTCAGTCCTTCTTTATGACTTTCCAGGAGTTAATCGCAATACCTTTAGTATTCGGGTATTTCTTGTCTTTATGAAATTCTTAATTTTATTCTCAGACTCTGGAGTTCCCAGTATTACTTGCTTTATTCAAATAATTGGCCACGTTGATAGTATGTTACAGTGGTTACATACTAAAAGTAAAACTTAACAATGATAAACACTCTATGCTTACTGTACTCCTTGGTACTTGTTACAATGTTATTCACTTTTTGCTCTGGCGTTCTTTACTATTTAACAGATTTAGCGCGCAAATTCAACTATTACTTTTGGTCAAATATTGACCACCCATCTGAAATAATTTTGCTGGCCATCTGTGTAGTTTCTTGAATTGATTAGAAATGTTAATTTTAAAAATTTTAAAACCTTGAATATATGCAATATTTTCCAGCTGGAATTAAACAGTGCATCTAGTTGTACCCTACCTATATGTATACTGGATTAATCCAGGTATGCAGTTGTATTTTAGTTCTGCATTATCTGAAATCAAATTGTACACATATGTTTGTACTTGAATTCCTAATAATGTCTTATTTCATATGCACAAAATGGTACAATCATCAGCGGTAATACATAAAACTATCTCGGCTAAAAATGTTATACACATAGTGCGCTTAATTATTGAGTGTTTCAGAAAATTCAAAATTCCTCTCCCCAGAAAATAAAAATAGTTTTCAAGTTGTTTTTTAAATACATTGGCCTACATAAGTAGGTATTTGTCTTCATTTCCCACTAAAAAGTATAAAAATATATGTATGTAATTTTTATTCAAATTTGGTTACCTTTAAGTGTTTCCTAAATCATTATTACAAATTATATGCAAATGGGTTAAGGAAAAATTTACTAGCAAGTTATCAATGTTTACATTATTTAAAAAAATTGCTGATATTTACATTTCCGTATTCCTGAAAAGAACATTTTGATTTGTGACCTTTGTATGTTCCCATGTAATTTTGATGGACAATTTTGGTAGCTATTATTATAAAATAATTTATTAAAACACTTACATATTATCTTACTTTTGGTATTACTTATATTGTTTTAAAAATATCACTATCTCAGAACATTATCTTCTGTGAATCTTTGGAGTGTCATTATAGTAAACTATATTCACGCTATACAACTCAAATAAAATGATTAAAATTTTGTAGAAAAATTCCCATTAAAATTTTTTGATGTTTCATTTTCCGAATGTATCGATTATTAATGTTCACAAGTATCAATATTTTCTCACCGTTTATTTTTTTGTGGTTTCAGGCTTATAATGTTAGAAGCAATGATTCAAAGAAGCAAAACACACAATGAATCACTTTGTTCATTTGCACTGTGTTTCTCTATTTCACAGTTGTAAGTTTGTTTGAAGGTTCCGATTATTATTAATGTTCGAATTTTATTGTAAAAACATGTTAATTTAAAGTACTCGATAAAATCAATAATTTATCAACAGATCAGAGTTTGTAGGACCCGTCTGTATACCATTTATTGGATATATATAATAGTAAAACACTAGGTACTATAAAAATTTCTTAGGGTAACAGATTAGAGCTATACTGTCTGTATACTATTTATTGGATATAATAGTAAAACACTAAATATAAAATTTTCTCTGTATACCGTCTGTATACCATTTATTGGATATAATAGTAAAACACTAAATATAAAATTTTCTTAGGGTAACAGATTAGAGTTTGTATGACCCGTCTATACACCATTTATTGTATATTAAAATTACAATTGGCCGTATTCTGAAATGAGTGATATTGCTATTCCTGTATTTTGACAGTATTTTATAACATTGTAATGCCGCCAATTTTGAAGTTTTAAATCTGACAGCTTTGAAATTAATGAATTCAATCAATTAGGAAGCTTTTTATTCATAATAGTGAATAACTTAACATTTGTTTATGTTTTAGAGCTTTTTGATTGATTTTATTAATTTGAAACCTGTCAAACTTAAAATGTCGAAATTGGCGGCATTACAATTTTATACAATAACTGTCAAGGTACAGAAATAGCAATATTGCTTATTTCAGAATACGGCCAAATATTTTTTGTACAATACAATCTGTGTCTGCGGCTTCTTACGCATAGATTTTAGTCATATTTTATCAATTTGTGTATTACTTTAACATATAAATAATATATAAATATATATGTCATCGCGGGGTTTTTTATGGAACTTTTTGAGTTCTACAACTTCTCTGTAAAAAATATTTAAATATCTCTTACCGTTACGGCAGCGTTCGTAAAAAACTCATTTCTTGACTATTTTTTCGTCGACTTTAGTTGTAAAATGAGTCACCACGAAAAGCCCTTTTATTTTAACGGGATAATATATAGCCTATGTCCACCCTGAAAGATCATTCTAAATATTGAGCAAAGAATTTTTGAAACAGGATGGGAAGTTTTGGAGATTACCTCCTACACCCAAAACTTACAAACTTTACCTTTTTATATATTAGAATATATTGACCTACTTAACATATTGACATAGTAAATAATAAAAAGTCAACCCTTTTTCATCTCAGAAAGAATGAAGTACTCCACTTTTCAGTCCTGACACAATTCTTACCTCATCAACATTCATACATATTCATTGATTGTTGAGACTTTTAAGAGGACCAGAATCTGAATTACGTACATTCCTAGCCTTTCAAGGATTTCTTTTGTTTCTGGTAGTATCAACAGCCACATCATTCTTATCATTCTCTCACCATTCATTCTTTCTACATGATCAAACTACCCAAGTGGCCTCTTCATAATTCTTGTCTGAATGACTGTAATTTCTTCAAATAGTAAATATTACTTTGTATTGGTTTTTTTAAAACTGTATTAAAAACTAAACATATTAAAGTATGTTGACAGTTAATTTTTTACATAAATCAGATTTCTGCAAAATAAAGATTTTTTTTAATCTGCGTTTGCCTCTTACAATTTTTTTTTTTAATGTGAACACAGAATACGTGCCACATTAATATTCTTACTATTTTCAAATTAATCTAAACGCTTGTGCTATGAAAATAGGACTAACTTGCTGGTCTGGAGTGAGATTCGAACCTACGACCTTTAGATCACGAGGCGAGATCCGAACCACAAGACCAACAAGCTACTCACATATACTATAATTTTATTATTGATTTTATTATATTTTTACACAGAAATAATAAATAAAAGGCATGAAAATAAAACTTTGTGCAAGTAAATAATACATAACATAATGAAAAATATAGCAAAATAATATAATGTTAGCGTTGGTGTGAAGTGTGTTAAATAATTGTATATAAAAATAATTAAAATGTTATTTTTGTGAAAGTGTTGTAAAAAACAGAATTTAAGAAGAATACACCGTGTGAAATAACTATCTAACTCTTTTACAATGAACTCATCAACAACATCTAATATATTTAGCAAATGTGGTGAGTACAATATTTAATATTTATATTATAAAGTAGTATTTCTTAATATAAAAAATGCATAAAAAAGTATTTGTGTATTATAATGTATCAAGGTAACTTATGCTATTTTAAAGGGTGTCTCTTAGCTAGTAGCAAAAAATTCGTGGCTAGTGATAAAAACTTCCTCATTAAATTTTAAATAGAAAATATTCTTTACATTTTGGGTGAAACGTCGACATTTACGGAGATAAGCAACATCAAAGTTGCAATTTTTTTTCAATATTTCTGACTTATTATCCGTAAAGGTTTAACTATCATTACAGCAACTTATATGGAATATTCAAAATTTATTCGCTGTATACAACGCTGATACAAGTCAAACAAAATTATTAAAACCTTGCAGAAATTTGAAAAATATTATTTTTGCAAGGATTTTGGGAATATATTTGACTCATTAAAGCCACTGAATTTTAAATACTTCATATAAGTTGCTGTAGTGATAGTTCAATATTTTACAGAAAATAAGTAAAAAAATATTTTAAAAATTGCAAACTTTGATCTCGCTTATTTCCGTAACTGTTGAAATTTAATGAGGAATACTCCACCGAAGTTTTAGCTACCAGCTATTTTGTTATCATTTTTTTTTGTATTCTCCATAATATTATATTTAGTTTCATACAAACTTTTGAAGTATTTGAGTTATCAAATTATATAATTTAGAACCGGTTGTATCTATTTAGATTACAGTAAAAACCATAGATTTTTGCAAAAACGGGTTGTGTGATCGGTGAAAAATGCAATAATCCATGGTTTAAATGAAAGATTCCTATAAACCAAGTTGATAAAACCGGCCCTTAGAATGCTCTTAGTATATTGCAGTTTTCAATTAATGTATTACTATTCTTTTAAGATTAATAATTGTTAATAATCTGCTTTTCTATTTCATTTGATGAGCAATTAAAAGTTTGATATTAGGGCATGTAAAATAGTATTAATCTTTTAAAGAGATGCATGCACGTAAGCTAGACTATTAATGTCTTATCAATCAATATTCAGCTGGATTAGATGCATAATAATTATTATATTATATATAAATACTAGTGGACCCTCCAGACGTTGTCATGTCTGAACATTGTCTGGACATGACAACGTCTGGCGGGTCCGCTAGTAATAAATAAAAAAATCCTAGAACCGGACTGCAGTGCAACCTACCGGGTCCAGTTGTGAATCTAAACAATTCAAGGACCCACTCGAGAGTATACAAAAAATTTCATTAAAATTGGCCCAGCCATTTAGGTGGAGTTCAGTGACCTACACTTACAGAAGAATTATATATGTAAAGATATAGCTGGACAGAATTTGCACTCACATTCTATCTAGCTCTGTTTCGACTGAAGGTATACAACATCAACAGAAATTTCCACTAGTTTCCAAACAGTTCTCCATCAACGGATTAAAAATCTTGCTCGCATAAAAAAGAAAAAATGAAACAGAAAGCACATAATTCAATCACCATAATAACACATTGTGAATTTGATCATAATTGTATCATGAAAAACACATCATCAAATAGAAAATAAAAAAATAACAGTGACCGGAGTATATGAAGTCTCTAACAAAAACAATGTTCATTTTAATCTAGGTTGAGATGGATAGGATGACCAGGGAGGAAATGTGGCCTATTTATCAACGGGTCCTAAAGAATAAGTATGCAAAAATGGCTCAGATCTGTCAAAACAAATATATCATGGGGAGGGGTCGGGTAAAGGAGGAGGGGGGAAATGTCGCCTATCACCCGCCGGGTCCTAAAGAATAAATATGCAAAATTTGAGTAAGATTGGTCGAACGGTACAGATTTGCATGGAAAATAAATCACTAGGAGAAGGTGGGGTAAAGGGGGAAAGGAAAAATGTCGCTTATGTTACTTGCCAGATCCTAAAAAATGAGTCATTCAAACATTTAATTCAGATCTGTCGAACGGCACAGACTTGCATAGAAATGTGTATCAAGGGGAGGAGGAAATTGTCGCCTATGTTACCCGTCGGGTCCTAAAGAAGAAGTAAGCAAAATTTGGGTCACATCGGACAAACGGTGTAGATTTGTATAGAGAACAGACGGACAGATGTTGAGTTTTATGGGTATAGATTCTAAAATTTGTGTTGTTTTCTCGGACCGTTAGGCGGACGCACAAACGAAAGGAGCAATTGCCATTGGACGGTCTCTAAATGATCAATATCATTTGCTAAACCTTGCATAGTCCAGACCCAAAGGACCACAACTCGCTATTGTGGTCCTTTGGGTCAATTCATTGCCTGAACAGTTGCATTAATTGTTCATTTACTATTCATCACTAAATACGGCAAAGGCATCGCTAAGCTCCCGCTTGATTATGGATGGTCTCGCATCATGGCGGTACTTAGAAATAATCACTTTGGACATTGGTTTACCTTCTGAAGGCGGTTAGCACCGGTCTTATCAATTTGGATCGTAGTTTTAGCCGGCGCGATTTATGTAATTGACATCATCAAAATCGTTTTTATTAAATTTTTTACATTGCAATGGCTTACCCTACGCACAATCCATGAAACGGTCCTCCAGATACAAACACCTACCCATCTTTTCATCTACATGTGGCGTTAATGTAAACTTATCAAAATCTGATTGATGTAGAAAACAAATTTATTGACAATAATGCTTAACGACAAGATTCATTTAGAGTTGCGGCATAGAAAAGTATCATTCGAGGTTTAAGTAAATTACTTTTCCTATTAAGAATATACTGCAGACGGTAGAATCACTTGATCGACGGAGAAATCAGTGACGTCTTACATAATATTATACATCTCGACAATACAGCGCTGAAAAAATGGATAAAACCGATTACATGTCAATTAAAACGCGCGCGCCGGCTTAACGAGATCCAAACCATTTAATCCAGTTTAAACTATCGTCGCCACGTCGACCACGATCCACGGTGGTCCACAACCGGCCCTCAGTGTTCATGTATCCAAAGACTGACCTCTCCCAATGCCAGCTTCTCCGCACCCGTACGACTACACCTGATGGTGATTTCTTCAGCAGCCCCGGCCCCGAAGCCGCCAAAAGGTAAAGCGTAGCTGACACGCACAACAGCACGCAGAACTCCCAATTGCTGTCATTGATTTTTGAAACTACAAAAAAAGTATTAAAAAATTAGATAGACTGAAAGACAAGAGACTATGACGTATTGCGCACATTGTGAAATTTAATCTTGCCACGAATATTGGGTATTACACGTAATAATATGTGTACATTGTACATCGCTGTACCGAGACAGTAAACGTATACGTGTGTGTGTGTATTTAGTTGTTATCAAAATATAAATATTAAATTGTTCGCCAGTTCTGTTTTTGTCGTTTCGCTGTGTAGAGCACGGGACAAAACACCGGTCAATCGTGAAGGTTTAATCGTTTCAAAGTACGATGAACGCAGTGAAAAAGTTGTGTGAGTACCTTCCTCGAGAAGTAATTTTACTTGCATTTTATGTAGCGTCACCCTTTTTGGGACCATACGATAATTTTTTTATTTAATTTATAACTTCATACATTAGAGTTTTTGCGGAAAACTCAAGTGCATATTAATTATTATATTCATTTTCCGTTCGTTCTTGTGAAAATAAATTTACGTGCGATTTGGAGACTAGTGTTTCGGTTTTTCTTTGGAGTGTTTTTGAGCAGGGAAGAAAACGGCTAACGTGAAACCGCCGGGACCGAAATATTTTTGCATATAAAACAAAATTTAAAAAACAACGCCGTGAAATTTTCACATGTTAAAAGAAAATGTATACACGTAGGCAATCACGCGTCATTTTGTTGGGCTTAGAATATATTAATTGTGGGGTATACAAGCAAAGGCAGCGATATCAAAAAAAAAATTAATTCAGTCATCAAGGATTACTAACTTAAAATGTACTGAATTTATTGGAAACATAACCTATAAATTTATAGAAAACTCGATTTTGTATAGAATTAAGAAATTATTAAATTAAGAAATTAAGAAGAAATTGTAAGGGATAGATACATAAACTCTGGAATTCAGTAAATTTTAAATTAATAATCCTCAGTGACTGCATTCATAACATTTCTTAATTTTTTTTGGATATTGGTGCCGTTGGTTTTATACCCCATAATTAACCTGTTTATACAGGATGTACCAGAGCTAGCAGAAGAAACTTGGCCGGTAGATTCCTGCTTATGTTGTGAGTCTAAAATGTTCAAGCAACCATGACCTAATATCAATAGTTATGGAGATATGCAATATCAAAGTTTGCATTTTTTTAAATAGTTGAACTATCATTACAGTAACTTATGTAGATTGTGAAAAAATCATTCGCTTCAATACAAGTCGAATAAAATTATGAAAACCTTGCGAAAACTGAAAAAAAGTTGTTTTTTTTACAAGGTTTTTATCATTTTATTTAAGTTGTGTTGAAACAAATGAATTTTTCATAATCGATATAAGTTACTGTAATGATAGTTCAACTTTTTGCGAAAAATAAGTCAGAAATATTGAAAAAAATGCAATCTTTGATACTGCATATTTCCATAACTGTTGATATTAGGTCATGGTTGCTTGAACATTTTAGACTCATAACATAGGCAGGAATCTACCGGTCAAGTTTCTGCTGCTAGCTCTGGTACACCCTGTATACTTCATCACTTGGGCTAGGTTTGAGTAATATCTTAATAAACTTAGTTAACAATCGTTTGAACGTGTAACTTGTTTATCACAGGCCGCGTTGACCTTGAAATCCACGCACTCTATACTTGTACGGTTATCATATCTCAAATATCTTGTTGATTTATAACAAGTTATCTGAGATAAAATGTAATTTATTTTATTTTATACATTATTTCTGATTCCTCCACAGCAAAAATGTGTTCTGTAACACGTATCCTTCCTGATTTTTATAAAATGTCGCATTTTTTTGGATTTTATATTTGATTTAAATTAATTATTCCTCAATTTGATATCGTTGAAAGAATACTACCTGGCTCACCTGTCCGTATGAGCAATGAATTTTTGTGGAACGGAAGCAACTGGAAAAATCGTTCTGGTGGAACCCAACCGCCTGTGACACATCCGAAGTGGTCGGCCGACTTTGGGCGCGTCATTAAATGACCCTTTTCTTCTGACTATTTTGTTGGTTTCGGTTCATACGGTTCCACACAAAAAGGTCCACGGATACTTGGCAAACATCGACCAAAAGGCCCACGCCAAAATCGAGACCCAATGTATCTTCATATATAGTCTGCTGCGATATTTCTCAGCTCAGTCAGGGGCGACCCACTGGCCGCCTTCGCTCCTGAGTTGCCAAGAACCCAACTCGTAATCGTGCCAACTCATTCGCAAGATGTGTCCAAGCCTCCTTGATTGAAATCTTTCGATGTGTAGAAGTAGAAGCTCCATGCGCTTGTCATGATAATAATGATATTGTATCATTAGTTTAATATTATAAATAATAAAATTACAACATGGTTTTACATTATTTTAGCACAAAATCATGGATCACCTTTCCTTATTACATATTATTACATGTACATGTAATATTATTATAATATATAAGTAATAATTAATATAATACATAAGTAATAATTGTCCTTATTACATATAGTTTTAATGAAATTGTACATATGCGTGCAATTTTTCTTTACAAAACTGAACGTTCAAGTAGTATTATTAACCCTATCTAGGGCCACTTGATGTTTGTACCGTTATTAATTATTTACAACAACTTCGGTGTGAATATAATTACTCTATAATTTATTTAGACAAGGCCAGCTTCACGAATCGTATATAATTTCCATAAAACTATCTTTGAGTGAACTTTGAGTCAGAATTCAGATAAAATATTAGCAGGCGTCATCAAATAAATGTTTTGTGCAAAAAACGTAGTCTTTGATCATGCATTATCAATTCAATAATTGAATTTTGTAGGTTTTTACAATATTTTTACACTACGTGTAATAATAATGATAGTATTATAAAAGTCAACAAAGTAAACGAACAAGATTAGTATTGAAAGAAACCAAAAAATCGGCGTATAGTATAATAAGTTGTCAAATCATTTTAGATTATTTTTACTGATTTAAAAAAATTAGAATCTATTTATATATTAATGCAATTTATTACACGTAAGGCCTACTCTTCATTCGACTCACCTATCCAGTCCAATAACTCGTTCGCAAGTCCGTCATAGCTATGCTATAGTGCACACATACTTGTTGATAAAGGCCACACGTGACTACTGTAAACATTACTGAATGCACGGATCCTGAGAGACACAAAACTTACCTTACGTGATGCCAACAAATTTTAAATCCAGATACATACACATAAATTTTAGATTTTGCACTTTAAGTGCAAGTTTTTTGCACGTATTGTATCAGTGTACATGTTATCTTATGCAATAAATCGCCTGACGTCCGTCCGACGGTCACGACGCGCGTGACAAAACAAATACCAAACCCTATCGTGGCGGCGCTCAAGTTTCTGACACTACTTTGTACACGGTGGACTACAAAAGCCTTGAATCTTCAAAAAGAATCTCATCGGAACACAATACCTGTCTAAGGCCCGGTTGTTTCAAGTTCGATCAAAGCATAGATTTTTACGAAAACGGATCGTCTGATTGGTGGAGAACGTAAAAATCTATGTTTTAAAAGTACGCTTACTTCAATCCAACATGAAACAACCGGCCCTAAGGGATTGTCACGAGACGTAAACCCTATCCGTGGACGCGGGCCATAAGGATGGACATTCGCTATGATATAGGTCATAAAATATTTTTATCTCAACTGTCCTGGTATCATCTAGTGATAATCGTTTAAAGTTATTTGTAAATAAAACGTCCATGCATATGGTAAAATTGGTATGACCTTGGTCTGTTAAATATATCCAAAGATCAAACCTGAGCACATCAATTAAATTATAATAGATGAGCTGCGAGAGAAGCTTACCGGCAAAACAGACGGCTGTATCCACCCGTAGTTCAGTTTATTTTCAGAAAAAACTACTCTTTATAATATTTAATTCGAGTTAGAATTATTACGTTAATTTTGATTACTGAAAGAAGAAGATTTCTCAAATCCGGTATCCCAGGATTCGTTCTATGTAATATACCTACCTATGGCATTCGTAGCGTATTACTCCCAATTTTTTTATTACTTCAAGGAAACACTACTAATACTAATGCACTACCACAAGTCTCGGCCCTGGTTCGCCGTCACAGCTGTCTCTAGCGTCTCTTCGATTAGATTTGTTGCTATATTGAAGTATTTGTGCGTCGTGGACTATATACCTTTAGCCAGTTTGAAGGTCTGGTGGAGTGTAGTTTCGGAACTGCTTAATTAAGAAATAACCAGTAGGTATTGCCATTTCTGTATCTTGACAGTTGACAGCCATTGTATAACATTGTAATGCCGCCAATTTTGAAGTTTTAAGTTTGACAGGTTTGAAATTAATGAATTCAATCGATTAGAAAGCCCACTGTTTATAATTGTGAATAACTTGACGTTTGTTTACGTTTTAGAGCTTTCTGATTGATTTCATTAATTTCAAACCTGTAAAACTTAAAACGTCAAAATTGGCGGCATTACAATGTTATACAATAACTGTCAAGTTACGGAAATAGCAATATTGCTTATTTCAGAATACGGCCGTTTGACGTCTGTCTTTCCATATTCTCTTGAGTTGGTTCGTAGCCTAGCTCAGATAATAAATAGTTGATGTATTATAATCTATGCGTAAAAGTCATTTAATTTTCCTACAAAATCAAGGATAACGACGTGAGAAAAATAACGTTTCTAATTTTTCGCAGCTCGAATGGATTTCGATCAAATATTTCGCACTACAAACATACATCCTTGGCCCCGGGAACTATTGGTAGTATGTTAATATTTAGCTCACCGATTATTATTTTGGAGCTATTAAGGACACTCATTAAAATACATTGTCTTTTATTTATAAGACGACATAATATAAGTGTGTATTGTGAGATAATAGTTTTGCGTTGTCGTGGTTTGCAATAAACTTTGTACTATTGGTATCGTTGAACCAACCCGATAGAGAACATTGTGCGTGCTGTCCTCGTCGGCCTCCAAACGTATTTAAATTCCAGATAACATACATAATTATTAGATTATTTTTATGATATGTTTTATACATCTCTTACAGGTCTACCTACAGCGAACTTTGGGTTCAACGTTGTGTTAATCTGCATTTTAAATTTCCATTACTTACATTATTTTTATCATTTTTTTAGGTTTTATTTACATATTTCAGAATTATTCCAAAATAACATAATATTAAAAAAAAAAAGTCCTTGTTTGTAATAATATTTTTTCGCTTTTGATTTTTGCAATTTTAAAAAGTACAGGTGCGTACAGAAAATGAATACCTTAAATTTGATTATATTTTATTTTTGTACTTACATTGATACAATTTTTAAGTATAAAATATATAAATACAAACAACAAAAACAGTTGGTGGCATCAGTTCGCGAAAATTCTCGAATACATTCATTTTAATCTTCAGACTTATGTACTTATTTTCGTACTAAAAGAAAAGCAAATTGCCTTTCTCGACTAAATTTTGGACTGTTTATATTACTCTACCAATGCCATAGTCTCTGTATCGCCAATATGTTGTTATTTTCATCACGGAAAACACGTGAAGCATGGCGGACATGAGTAGGTATGTTACGAATAATTTACATACATATTTTAATAGTTTTGAGAATATGTTTAGTTGGATGTTTTTTTGTGTTAATTGATTAAGTTAAATTGCAGTGCTGTAGACCACTTCTCTTTTTCAATATTGAAAAATATGTTTTACGGAAACACTGGCCAAAAAAAGTAAGACAATTCAGATATCTGCGTTAAATGCCAAATTGCCAACAAATAAGCACCGTAAATTACCAAATAAGATTCAATTTTGAAAATGTCATGTTCGACGTTTGACCTTAAATTATTTTGAACAAGAAAATCAAGATGATGGATAATTCTGTCTATTCTCATTGGTTTGTAATAACAATCATGTCTTAGTCCGCTATTGCATAGCATTGTACACTTCGTTAATTTTGACGTGATGAATATTATATAAAATAAATAGATGCTTGTATTATTTTAAATGGATAATTGGGTCTATTTTCATTGGTTTGTACAGCTATCATAACAATCATATCTTGGTCCGCTATTGCATAGCATTGTGCACTTCGTCAATTTTGAAGTGATGAATATTATATGAAATAAATACTAATATTATTATAAAAGTTGGTAGAAATTAGTTTCATGTTTCACTTATCGTGTTATCCATCATCATCATCACTCTTTGCTCTACAACCCCTGGTGAGTCTTGGCCTCCTCAAGAGTCTTCCTCCACTCATTTCGATTTTGTGCCAGCTCTTTCCAGTTCAGAAGCTCCAAAGCAGATGTGTCTTTGAGGACGTTGTCGTTCCATCTTAATTTTGGCCTTCCTAAGCTCTTTCGCTCTATAGGCCTTGAGTTCAGCAGGGACTTTGGTGCTTGATGCTCGGTCATTCTCTCCACATGACTCAGCCACCGAAGTCTTCCCAGTTTTATAAACGTTGTTGTAACGTCCGCGCCAAAATATAAATATCTAAAATATCCAAATATTAAATTAAACCCAATATTTCTGTTGCGATGATTGAAATATTGACATTTGACAGACATCTTGACATTTCCACTGAAACTCTACACGTACATCAATAAGTGCGTCCTATCTATTTTGAGTGTTGGATAACAATCACCATTATAAAAATCTTGTTATCCTGAGAAAAGGGGATAGTAATTTATTTTCGTTTCCGTGGTTCCGTCATCTTAAATGCGAAGTCATATATTTATTAGCTCATTACTACCTGCGCCTACCACTTATTTGTAGTTGCCGTAGAACGCTTGCATTACTGCTGAAACTTACAAATCTTGCATATTTTCATTGATTTAAGCCCCAAACTTAAAACAAATAAAAAATCGTTTACGTTAAAAGACTCACCTGGACTGAACCGTATATTATGGCATTGGTATGCCTAAAATCATATCAAGATTTTAATTAAGTGCAAGGGAATTTAATATTAAAATTTCGAACATTCTACGCCCATTTTGGATCACCTTGGATTAAATTTTTGTGTTCAGTTTATCACAAGGTTCTTTTATTTAGCAATATTAAGTATAATCAATATCAACATCTTATCAATTTATCGAATATTAATTTGATTACGGAAACGAATGGAAATTGGCAAATCTACATTATATTTTTTGATGTTATAAAATTTTAATTGTTTTAACTACTGATAAGACAAACTGTGATTGTGACTATGATTGTTGTTCGATAGTTCGATGATTGATAACGTTAATGTTTAAATCACATATATCATGGTTACAATTCATCTTTAATCACACAACCGCTGTTTACCTCATCACTATTCTAGCCTACAATCATTGCTTAGTGTTAATCTATTTTTGTAAGAGTATATTTTAAAATGTCTAACCTTCCTCTTACGATTTTGCTACACTTACGCATTAGCGAACATTCTCATAAATATATTTATTTTCGTCTCATGTGTACGTATTCTTGTATTACATTAACATACCAACGTCGTATCATTTTGTCTGTGAGACCATCTACCATTTTGAAAATTAAATGTTTATTATTTTCACATTGAAATGAAAGAGGTCGCCCTAGTAAATGTAAAGCGTGATCTTTTTTCTTTTAAACCGGTTCTTTATGACTTTGCCCGAACGTTCTTGAGTTAGTTGGCGATTTCCTCAATAGATGGTTCGCTCTCAAATAGGATCATTTTCTGACTGGAGCTTTTTCAAAATTTCGTTCGTTTTTTCTTCCCCCGAGCAAACGAAAAGAAAAACAGTAATGATATAAAATACCTATCTCTGTGGTTAGAACAGTCACGATTATAATAATTACAGTTTTTATTAATATAATCGAAAATCAATAAAAGCTCAGCTTTATGCCTAACGCTTCATTCTTTGCAAATAGGTTAGAAAGGAAACCGATATATTACATTATTGTACCTATATTGCCAAATTTTTTTAAAATTGTAATTGTGACATATTTTTTTCTGCTACTCGGTGTTGATAACAAACAATCCTTAGTCAAAAGATATATATATATATATATATATATATATTTTTAATATTTAAAAATTAGCAGTTATGTTAATCTATCACATTTTTTAAATTTAACTATAAACTATCATCTACATAAATACAAATTGTAAAGTTTTTGTCGCAGTACGGAAATATCTAAAGAATATAAATGAAGCTAAAGTACAACTGTGTATAACAATGTAGGCATAAATAAATCGCGCGTTCGGTGTATTTGAAAATAGCCCGTTTTGACGGACATTTGCGCCCTATTTGAATTTTTCTGTCTGTCTGAATATTGATAGCTGTCCGAAACGGAAACTCGGAAAATTTTCCGAACCATTGCCTTAAGCCAGGTGGTTTTTCTTGTAACAGACTTTCATCGCTCATTTATCTTGTTTTTTATAACAAGGTACGGTGTTTTATACAATTCAGGGCGTCTTATGACATATCCCAAGATTTATAGAAATAAAACACTTTTATTATATTTTACTCGTTTAATTTATGTGAGACGCATTTCGCCTCATAAGGGTATTGTTTATCTAACAATTTCATTCAACAGCTTGTAGGTATTTTATATTCAGATTAATCTTCAGTAATCTACAGCTACATAAATAAAAAGGTACGATAAAGTTACCTATTTTATATATTTGTATTAAAGCAAATATTTTTTTTATAATCGATTTAAGTTACTGTAATGATAGTTCAACTTTTTACAAAAAATAAGTCAGAAATATTCAAAAGAAAAATGGAAACATTATATTGCATATCTCCTTCACTATTGATATTAGGTCATGGTTGCTTGAAAATTTTCGACTCATTATCAAGGCAGGAATCCGCCTGTAAAGATTTTGCTACTAGTTATGAGAAACTCTGTATATATTAGATACAGTTCGTTGTGATCTAGAAAAAATATTAAATGATTTAATTTTTTTACTTGTATTTGTATTACTCTTTAATTTTGCACAATTAATTGTTTTTCAAATAAAATTATGTAGAAATTTCATAAACATCGCATAGATCAGAACATAAGAACGTCGTCAATGTACGAGACACATGAAAAATTATTATTATTTTATGGCGCGCATATATGGATAAAACTTATCTTGACAGCGCGTATCTGCAATACAGAGTTCAGCGCGAAGTGAAATATGATTAATTGTCGCATGTACTACGAAGCATACAAAATACTGGTACAAGAGATATTCCGTATATATATATATATATACCCCTTTCAAATTTTCTTGTCAGTACTAAGGTGAATACGCACATTCGTTTAAATGTTACATGAAATTTTAGATGGTGGTGGCCTACGTGTGGAATTTTCGATCTCTACGTGTGAAACTATCCACCGATCGAGCATCGCGCGCATTAACTGTTACGAGTAGATTTCTATAAAGTAGATTGCCTGCCTACAATTTTTTGCCGCAGTATCACGATCGACATCTCACCAGTATCGCGGGTTCGTTGAACTCGGTTTTTTGAATTGTTTTTTCCTCGTCTCAAATCAGCATGACGGATAGGTTGGGGAGATGGCCGCTGGTCAGGTGCACGGGCGATCAGCCCCGGCTCGGAGCCCATTGGACACCGAGACAGAATAATGAATTATTTTATATTTAAGCTATTTAGACATTCGGTACTTATTTATTTATGGGAAACTAACAGTACCTACATTTAAAATTCAAGTTATACACGATTATCAAATAGGACAACTGATTGTCAACAAATTTACACTGATTTAACAGTTTATACGAATCGCCGCATAGTGACGGGCTGAGAGAATTTAAAAAATCTGCATAAACTCGTATATACGTAGGGGAACTTGGAGCACATTAGGTCAAGGGGTACGTACAGAGGATCATACGATATTTATGCGTTGTTATTAGTTTTATTATTGTCATCTTTTGCATTTGGTTCATGTTCGCTATTTTACATTAGTTACCAGCGCACGAGATCGCGTCTACAAGCTGCTGGTTTTATACTAAGTTTACCTCTTTTATTTATTTAATATGTCAAACCACAAAGTGATTGCTTTATACCAGAATATATCGGATGTTTTCGAAAATATTTTTATAATGGGAAATGTTTAGTTTTCTTTTTTCTAAATCACCTCGGAATTTATCCTAATTTCTGTTTCTAAATGACCTATTCCAGTTATTTCCTTCCTCCAGAGCTCGCTCCGGGACGAGCCTGCGCTATCAGCAGGAGGGTGGAGGAAGGGCAGGAGTGCCGGTCGCCATGACGCCAGTAAAATCATTTTATACGTCATCATACATCAGCCCTGATGATGGACCCTGCAATGGGATCCGAAACGTTGGCCAGAGAGGTCACATATACACGGCAGAATATCCCAGAAAACTATAAACATAAAATCATTTTGTTTATTGTTACGTAATATGCAGGAACCCGCATGTTCAAAAATTTATTTGTTTGCTAGAATAAGTAATGGATAGTTAGTATGCGTCCGTACTGACGAAGATTTAGACTTAGAGTTACTCCAAGTGGTCAATACAAAGTTATTTGATTAATTAATAAGGATAAAATTGTCCGTACGTCAAAAGCTTCCATTTAAAAAAATGTATCGGGGGATTTATTTAAATGATATTTAATTGTTGCGTAACGAAAACCCGCCCGCAGTGCGTCTGCCCTCACAAAGAGAATAATGCGGCCTTAATGGAACGAGGTAACCGTTCCGAGTAACGGGATCACCCCGCTCCCGCCTCCCCCGGCCCTCCCGCCGTCTCCGCTCTCTGCTCTCTGCATCCGGCCGGTGTCCAAGTTCAAATCAGAGCGATTAATCAAGCGAATTAAATACCATTTTAATAAGGCGAACGCGAACGTCGCGCTTGCTCCGTGACCAGCTCGCCCGAAATGGGGGCGCGCCTAGACGCCGCTCCGCTCCGGCGGCCAGCTCGCGTCGTGGGCTACAACGCTGCACCTATCGTCGAAGCTTTACTTTTCGAGCTTGCGCGAATCATTGTGTAAAGGTGATGATATGAGGGGTACAAAAGCAAAGGCAGCAACATCAATTCAACCAATCAACCCCTAAGGATGTGTCATGTGACGAAATGGTTACTTCATACCAAAGTTGATCTCGATCGTAAACTAAAACATCATAGTAAAGACAGCAATATCTATATATAATAGTTTTTAAAAACTTATTTCCAATATGATGTAGGTTTCATAGATTCCAGAGAAATTTCCTTGAGTAGTGGCAGGTTTTTGTATTTATCTCAGAATCACCTCAGTGGGATATTGCTGCCTCTTTTTTTATACCTCTCATATAATAGTTATATACAACAGATTTAGTGCAAAATACTTTACTATTAGTATATCCTATTTTAGTACAGAATTTTAAAAAAAATATTGGTAGAAAATTTACTTACTCTATATATTATGTAGACCTCTTTCCATTTAAGAATGACAATCGAATTAGTACATGTAATAAAAAATATTCATTTTAATATTTACTGACCAGTTTAGATATGATGAAGTGATATTTTGTTTTTTTATTAAAATCATTCCTCCTTGTCGACTAAATAATCACATCTCACAGCTGTTTAAACAAAATATGAAATATCAGAATCTTCTATTTCGTCAGTTATAATACATGTTTCGCTAAGCATTAATAGGTATATCAGACTTCATTTAGCAATTTTCAGGCAAAATTTCCACTTCAATATAAGTGTGCTAAAAGAAACATGTTTTTTTTATATAACCTAAAAAATCAATTTTCCTTTTTTCAGCTTCAATTTTACAAGTAAATTGGACATTAGTTATCTACTTTACGCTGGGTTCAGGTGTAATGTCAAATTGATTCGTTGTACTTTTTCATTATCTACTTTACATTCCGTACCATCATGTGACTGAGAAAAATTTCCACACGATAATCTATAATCATGATTTTAAAGATATGGGCTATTCTGCCGTGTATAATTCCGCCCATAGTTTCGGATCCCTTCCAGACTATTTGATCAATCATCTGGGCTATTGTCTTCAATACGACGTGTTAGTGTTATGTAATACTATGTGCTGACTTGCATTGCGCAAACAGGATGTGTAGGTGTTTATGTATCTCGTGGCAATACCACGCCGATGACAAAGTATTGCGGCACGTTTAGGTTCCATCTATTGCAGATTCACTATGTGGGAGGTGGTCGGATATAATTTAGCCAATAGGTTTACAATATTTGCGTTTTTAACCCATCTTTTTCGTCGATTTTCACATTTCACATTTTTTTATCAATTTCTTGTCCTTTTTGAAAAGACGTGCTTTCGAGGTGGAATGGCCCAAAAACGCTACATAGACGATCTGATTAAAAAGTTGACGAAAATAAGTTTTCAAGATACAGGGTGTCTCATAGCTAGTAGCAAAAGCTTTACAGGTGGATTCCTGGCTTGATAATGAGTCGAAAATATTCAAGCAAACATGACTTAAAATCAATAATTATATAGATATACTGTACGCGATGCGAAATCACCGCGTACATGGGAAAAAGATTTTGGGAAAAGTGGACTGTATTTGGATCGAGAAATGAAGGACGTTTCGACTCACCTTTTTGTCTCTTGGCGTCCTTCGTAGCGATGTCACTTCATCAAACAATTGTTTCACTCGGCTGGCCGCCAACGTTCGTTACTTCCGAAGTCCGGCGAAGACGAGAATATAAAATGTTTATAGTATATGCACAATTAAAACGAGACGAAAATTGGCGCTTTTAACAACGAGACTTGTCGAAATGAAAGGGGGATTGGAACTGGTTGAGGGTAAGGTATTTTTCGATAGGGACCAATCAGTGTTGCAACATAAGAAAAGAACAATATTCTTTTGAATCGGTTTCTGTGCCAACGTGACGTCACGAATATCGAAGATATGCTATATCAAAGTTTGCATTTTTATCTCAATATTTCTAACTTATTTTTTGCAAATAGTTGAGCTTTCATTGCAGTAATTTATATCAATTATGAAAAATTCATTTTCTTCAATATAATTTAAATAAAATGATAAAAACCCTGTAAAATAATTTTTTTCAATTTTTGCAAGGTTTTTATCATTTTATTCGACTTGTTTTGGAGCAAATGAATTTTTCATAATCGATATAAGTTACTGTAATAATAGTTCAACTTTTAGTTTAAATTAAAGTAAGCTTGCGTTTAATTAATTTTGTTTGAGTGAGGCTTATAAGTCCTGCGCTATTTATATCTAAAAACTGGGTTATCGAACCTCCCAGATTATTTTAATGTTTAGGAGAAGGTTCTCGTCGCTTTTAGGCTTTTCCAGGTGTTCCTCGAATGTAGACGTTTCCCGAAGGTCGTGGATAATTTTAGACCGTTCTAGATTCTACGATAGTGTGGCATATTACAAGGGATTCGGATAACTCACTATTCCTTCTGCTTGCCATTCGGTGAAAATATTATTTTTTTAAAAGATAATTAAACGTAATGCGACTGCCATATTATTTTCGCATTATTATTCATTGTGCGATCATTTCGTTTCGCAGGACGGAAATCCTAAAGGGAAACTATCGAACACAAAAGTTTTACGGAACACTGTCTATTCTCGTTTGGTGTTCTGTGCATGCCATAAATTATATTTGTTAATGTAAAACTGTGCCTGAATGTATTTCAATGTCATCCTTGAACTGGACACCTCTCGCATGCGTTATGCCCAATGTTCATTCGCTCGCAACGTTTTAAATCTCGCATCTGCATTGTTCGCGCGGCTGCGGCAGGTGAAGGCTCCTCCGCCGCTCGGCACCCCGAGGAAAGTTCACTCCTCCCACCAGCTCCGAGGTTGCAGGCCTTTAATTTTTGCATGAAGGGTCCTAAAATTGCTTGGCGACGTTCACGCTTACTTCGCTGCGCATTTCCCGACTTGAGGATAAATGACTGATTCGCGTTGACACGTCTCCACGGTGACAAATGCAAATGTATCATCGACTTAAACGATGCATTCACAATTATTTATATCTGTCCTTTAAGAAACGTCAGCCTAGTGCGTAAGTATGCATATTCAGAGGAAATTAAGTTGTTTGAAGTAAAGATGTATTAAAAGCACGAAATATTTTTTACTATTATACAGGGTGTCTCGTAGCTAGTAGCAAAAACTTGGGAAATTCTTCCTCATTAAATTTTGAATAGAAAATATTCTTTACACTTTGGGTGAAATTTCGACTGTTAAGGAGATAAGCGACACCAGAGTATGCATTTTTTCAATATTTCTGACTTATCTTTTGTAAAACGGTAGACTTTCATAAAAGTAATTTATTTCGAATATTAAAAATTCATTCGCTTTGATACAAGTCAAATAAAATTATTAAAACTACCCATAAATTTGAACCAGATTTTTTTGTTGTATTCAAAATTGAATGAAGAAGACTTTCCCGAAGTATTTGTTACTAAAGCCCGGTCGCCGAAGAGAAAGATTTTCGTACATTAACCCTGTGCTACGTGTCCTTGTCGCATGCGTACAATTATGTTGCTGTCACGCTCGCACAGGCACAGCGAGCGTCAATGTACGACCGGAGACCGGGCCTTTAGCTACGAAACACCCTGTTAATTTTATGTATTTAAATTTTTGTGTGTTTCATCAAGCGCTTATTTAATTTTGATTACTTTGTTTTTAAAATATGCACGGCATTCTGTTTTTAGATATCTTGCTCTATAGGGCGCATTCTCTTATCGCTATGGCTTTCGTCATCCCTATTGTGGGCCAGGTATTTTACCTGTCGGTAGCTACTGCATCGGCTCCATTCAAGTAACTGGCTCATAAGTTTTTCTCGGCCGTTTTCTTTTTTTATCTTTCCTTCTATTAGTGTGTTTATTGGATGTGTTGTGCCGTAGAATATGTCTATTTACAGCAAACTTAATCGGTAAGAGTACGCACGCACTAATATTTAAATTGTTTTTACTGATTTTCAACGCTGTGGTGTAAAATGCGTTTTAAATTAAAAGAGATAAAAACCTTCCCAAAATTGAAAATAGTTTTTTAATAGGTTATTAATTTTATACTCTTTGAGTTGTATTGAAGCTACTGTATTTTTTATAATAGATATAATTTACTGTTATGATAGTTCAACTTTTTGAAAAAAATAAGTCAGGAATATTAAAAAATAATGCAAACCTTGATATTGCATATCTCCATAACTATTGATATTATAGGTCATGGTTGCTTGAAAATTTTCGATTCAATATTTAAGGAAGGAATCTATCTGGAAAGTTTTTGCTACTAGCTATGAGACACCTCTAATATTTCTACACTTTACACTCGATTCATTCATATTTTTTGTACAATTTTGTTATTTTTTGAAAATGGCAACGGCAACGTTCACACTGTACTGTTTTGTTGAAGCAATAAAAATATAGATACACATCTTGCGTTCAGAATATCCTAGTGGAGGGCTCTCCTAATTTTCCGAAACATATTTATATGGTTTCTGGTGGAGTGTGAAAGGCTGTCAATATAAGAAACATTTTGAGTAAGTGTAATAAAGGAGATTATTTTTGGAAATCTTTTAATCCATATGTATAACATGTATTACATGTTGTGCGGAACTCTTGCAATCAGTGCGTGTTTTTTAAGAATCCGTTGAACTCGTCGAGTTTTATTTCAGCGTACAATGCAAATTGGCACTTTTCCAAATCCGTCCTAACGGGGCTCGGGGCTAAGGGCTGAATGGTAAGGAGGTCTTCCAGGATGTTTTTGTAATCTGGCGAGAGATCGAGATTTTCCTTAACGCGAGTGTATTTTTTATACCTACGCTTTCGAACCAGTTTCACAAATTTTCAAAATAAAGCCAGCCAAAAAAATTCACACACATGTCACAATGTAGCGCAATGTCACGCTACAATAGAGTGATAATATACTAATTTATTCCAATTACAATTATTTAGTTTTCTATCCGTCTGTCCGTCCGTCTGTCTGTCACAATTCACGGCTAAAAAAACGGTCCCTCGTTAACCCCGGTCTAGCAAACCTGAAGGCGGCAACGATAGCGATGTTGCCACCACCGAATGTGCGTGAGAAATCAAAAGTACAGTACATATAGGACTTAGCAAAGACGCGAACCATTTGTACCTATAAAATAGTACCATTAACTGCCGGCAGGGCAAATATAAATACATAATAATATATTTATAGTTTACGGCGGATGACAAATTCGAAATCATCTAATGTACGTCACGCCGTAATAAAATCAAATCAAAATCAAAAAAGGAAACTTTTTCGATGAATTGACGCTGTCCCTGTCGTTGGCCGACTATTTTCGGCTGACGTGTATTTGCTCACCCGTTCAAAAGGGAAGTAACAGTAATGAGATAATATTTATTTAAAGTAACTTGAAATATTGAGTTACAATGTTAACAAGCAACCCCATTGGATTCTACGTCAGAAATATGTATGGGAGCTAAAAAAATGACTTAGAACATCGTACCTACACAAAGAGTAACCTTTCTGATCGTACCATTTTATAAAGGCGGTCACGGACGGGTATGTTGACCCAATAATAATAATTTCGTTGTCCGTCTGTCCGTAATAATCTCCTGTAACATCCATATTATTTTTAAATATATTTTTCTGTTTTTATGAATAAATAAATACCTACTCACACTTTAGTAACCGACATGTAGGGTACCGTCATTTTTGACGTGTTGCAGCTAGTTTATTTTGTGGCGCCGCAGCTATATTTCATCGTGGGAACGAAAAACATGTGTGACAGTTTTATATCACTTGACAAATTAATATTTTGTCTTCAAAACGTATCTAACACGTCAAAATATATCCGCGATTGTATCAGTATGAATTAAATGTTGTTTGTTTAAATCACAGTACGTTCCATCTATTTTGAAGGCAAAACGGTACTCGAGGGAGATAGTCTATCTATCACAAACATACTCTATCTGATACGGTGTTTTTGTGTGTTATAATAAGCTTTTGAAGTGGTTTAACCCTTTGCAACCTGAAATACACATGCCGTGCTGGTGTCATACTATTATATTTAATAATAATAGTTTTTTAAATTTCATTTCTTTATTATAGTCATATCATGATTTCATGAATTCAATTCAATTCAAGAGAATTTATAAGGTGTTAAGAATATTGAGAAACAAAATAAATATATAGAGAAGCTCAAGGGAATTTCAAGTGTTTTTTATTGATATTTTTGGTTCAGTTTTGAATGACGTAAGGTCTTGGATTTTTAAAAATTTTCCGGTAATGAAATGAAAGTTTTAATTTTTACAAAGGAATAATGGTTCTGGGCTGCTTTTAAATTTAGAAATGATCTTGCAGATCTGGAAGTTACAGAATTCATTTTGTTTTTCTTTAAAGATTTGTAGTAATGATATATTTTTAAAATTTTCCATAACGGTAGGTACCTACAAAAAATTCTTGGAATAATCGATTAGTAGGGTAGGTTCTGTTTTTTTTTTAATAACTTTAATTATGATCTTTTGTGCTATTAAGAGTGTGTTTAATGACGTTTTGTATGATCCTCCTCACCTAATGATACCATATTGTAATATTGATTGAATTAATGTATAATATACAGTTTTAATAATAATAATAATAATAATAACAATAAAACTTTATTCCAGTATGTGGGGAGTTTAATGCAATCCCACACATTCCATTTTAAATTGGCATCTATTTTGCTCACAATCTGTGGTCGCAGAATAGTAAGTATTCATAAATGTATTCATCTTACTAAAATTCTGAGAAATATTGTTCGGTTAAGTTTTATTACAACGGTAAGTGGTAATTTATTTATATTAATAGTATTAGCTGTAACAATAACATCAAAAATGACGGTACTTTTACATTCCGGTTCCTAAAGAAAAAGTATTTACTTATTTATAGCCGACACACATGAAATAGTAATAACGACGTTTATCAAAATATTTAAACTTTTTTTATATTTCCACCATATTGTCACCACAATAACATTTTGCTCTTATTGAAAAAGTTGACCAAAATAAGCTATGAATTAGATATTTATATCATGACATAAATATTTATATCGTTATATAAATTATGAAATTTCGCGACCAAAGATTGACTGGCGATTGTGTCAAGAGGATCCAATGCCCTGCAGGAATGAAATTGTGCGGATCTGTATGTTACTGGGGACAGCCGTTTGATAATGACGCAAAGTCATTCTGTATCAAAGCTTCAAATATCATAAATTTCTCACCAACGTAATAATATCCGTGCACGCCTTCCGAAAAAATATATGTACAAATATTTCCAATCTGACTGAAGACGCAGACTAACTAACTAACTAACTAACCATCACGCCGTTTCCCTGCAGGGGTAGGCAGAGAGGATTGAACGCCACACTCTTCTATCCTGGCACACCACTTTTGCTTCGGCCACATTCATACATCTTCTCATACACGTTCTACGATTGTTGCGGCTTTTAACAGGGCCATCCTCAAATACTTGTAGTACCTGATCGTGCCAGGTCTTTCGCGGACGCCCTCTATTCCTGTTGCCTTCAACATTCGCCTCATATATTTTCTTAACCATCCTTTCCTCGTTCATACGTTCCACATGACCAAACCATCTCAGCACTCCTTTCTTTATTCTACCACACTACAGCCAGCATTGCATTCACTTCTAATTTGTTCATTCCTCACTCTATCGACTAAAGATTTTCCACACAAGCGTCTTAGTGACCGCATTTCAACCGCATTCAGTCTACTTTCATTCCTCTTTTGCCAATTCCAGGCGTCACTTCCATACATAAGGGTTGGCACTAGAACGCCATTATGTACCGCTAGTCTTGCTTCTTTTGACAGATTCTTATTGGCCATAATTGCATTTAGTGCACCATTAACTTTGTTTCCCGCAGTTACTCTCCTTTCGATATCATTCTCAGCCTTGCCGTCTCTACTAAACATACTTCCCAAATACACAAACTCGTTCACTTGTTCTAAGCATTCGTTGTTTATAATTACATCACACTTAGTCACTCTTTCGTCTCTCTCGAATACCATCACTTTCGATTTGCTGACATTCATCAAAAGTTCACTCTGCATGCATACATCGGACATCCTGGATACCAAGCACTGCAGATCAGCTTCACTGTTAGCCACTAATACTGCATCGTCTGCGTATAGCAGACAGGATATGGTGAGTCCGTCCATTTTCGCTCCAACTTCTAGATCCTTCAGTTCTTTCATACAATTATCCATATACAGGTTGAAAAGCCATGGTGACATTACGCATCCCTGTTTGACACCTTTTGTAATATCAAACCATGATGTGAATGTCCCATTAATTCTCACGCAAGCACTACTTCCTTCGTACAGGGATGCAATTGCCTGTATGAGTTTACTCTTCACCCCATATTCAGACAAAACCTTCCATAACTTTCGTCTTATCACTCTGTCATACGCTTTTTGGAGATCCACAAAGGCACAAAAAAGTTTTTGGTTCTTTGCCAAAAACTTTTCGGTCATCTGGCGCAGTGAGAAAATCTGGTCCATGCATCCTCTTCCACTCATGAAGGCTCCTTGTACATCCCACACTTTTTCTTTCGTTGTCAACCTCACTCTTTCTATCAAAATTCTCGCATACAGTTTGCCAACAGAGCTCAATAGGCTAATGGCCCGATAATTCGCGCAGTCCATTCGCGACCCTTTTCCTTTGTATAGAGGCATGATAACAGCTCTTCTCCAATCCTTAGGAGTGTAGCTGCCCTCTAAACATTGGTTGAAGAGTCTATGAAGCCACGTGAGTATTACGCAGACGTACAAGGGAAATGTGTTATTTTATACATATATAAGATATGATTAGCTGCAACCTGTCAAAAATGACGGAACATTGGTTCGCGTCTTTGCTAAGCCCTAGTATATATTTATAGCATATTTTTAGCGCGAAGCGACCGGTTCGAATTTGGTGGCTCGGGGTTAGAGCCCCATCTCCGGCCGTTTGATTTGTTTTTAGCCGCGAATTCGAACGAAATTACGGACGTTACACGAAGTCACGGGGACAGATAGATAGACAGACGAATGGAAGGACGAACAGAGGGTAGACAACTAAATTATTGTTTGATCAACCGTCACTTCCCACTAGTCACCCATGTAGGCTTTTCACTTCACGATCGCAGAGGTAGACCTTACAATTGAGATAAAAACAGTGAACGATGTAGTGCTTAGGTATACAGGTGTCTCATAGCTAGTAGCAAAAACTTTATAGGTGGATTCCTGCCTTGATAATGAGTAGAAAAAAAAAAAAAAGGCTATGACCTAATATGCAATATCAAATATTGCATTTTTGTAATATGCAATATCAAATATTACATTTTTTTTCAATATTTCTGACTTATTTTTTGCAGAAAGTTGAACTATCATTGCAGTAACTTATATCGATTATGAAGATTCATTTGCTTCAATAAAACTTCAACATTCTTTTTACTTCAATAAAACTTGTATTAAAACGAATGAATTTTTCATAATTGACTAAGTTACTGGAACGATAGTTCCACTTTTTGCAAAAAAGGCAGAAATATTAAAAAAAATGCAAACTTTGATACTGCATATCTCCTTAGCTGTTGATTTTAGGTCATGTTTGCTTCGACATTTTCGAACTCATTATCAAGGCAAGAATCCACCTGTATAGTTTTTATTGCTAGCTATTATTCACCCTATGTAATAATTGGTAAATTTAAAATGCTTGTGTCTACAATTTCTTGGTATTAATAGAAGTGTGTTTATAAGAAATGTATGAACACAAAAGGTAGCTGAAGTTGGGTCTCGGGATGTATAATTAGCGAACATTATCAGTAAATATTGATTAAAAAAAATTATAGGTTAGGTACATAGGTGAAGTATTTTAGGACAACCTTTTTAAATGGAGCGGAAAAGTACGCATATACACAAATAGATTTTTTAAAGTTTCATTAGAATATTAATAACTAAATGGACTTCATCGCAGGGATGTGAAGCATTTTTAAAATGTTTTTTTTTATATTATGATATAATTTATTTTTTTAAGGTAGAATTCTACTTTGGGCGCTCGAAAAAGGATATTTTATGAGATAATGTCAGTCGGTTGCTAGTGATATATGTATTGAACCTAGAAATTCAAAAAAATTCTGATTTAGATAGCTCATTTCTGTCAATACCAGCACAGACTCACCTACTAATCGAGGCATTGAATTCAAATGGTGTTTTTGTATGTTAAAAGAGCATAAAATATACATATAATGCATTTTTTAGAGTATTTCAAGAGTGTATTTATTAAGCCTAATAAACCCTACATCAATACATTTATTCATAATCTCATGAAAAATTCATAAAAATAACCTTTTTTCGAGCGCTCAAAGTAGAGTCCTATAAGTATAGTAAATAGTAAAACAAAAATCGAAATTTGCAGATTTGACAGTATACGCAGGGACCGTCGTGAATACTATTTAAGCCGTCGTTTATATAAGCAGTGAGGACGGATATGTCTGCCCATACATACTTCATTAGTTGTTATTCCTAGTATCGTATGACCGATAATTTTATGCAATTGAAGATCGATTTTTTGGTCATGGCACTTCAAGGATGTGTTGTGTACCGATACATGTCAATGTCAAAAGTCAATGTTAATAATATGACCGCTTCACGCTAGACAGTGATGCAACATCGCACTTGTTGCCAGTTGATGTAAGCTATAGGTTGTGTACACTGCGCGCAGTGTTGTTTTAAATTTAATGTAAATTTATCACACCGATAATAAATATTATTTAACCGTTTTAAAAAATATATTCTCTTCTACTAATTACGTGATTTATATTATTTAACTCGCTATCGATAATTGAAAAGTAAGCTAATCTACGTGCTATTTATATTTATTACATTATAATACTAACAAATATCCTAGCAACAAATTCGTCAGCCACCGACTGTACAGTGCCATGAGTAAAACCTCGACCTGTAGCCATCGAGTTAGAGTTTATATTTCAAATGGTTTAATAGGAATGCTCACCAAGCGACGAGCGTTAGCATTCCAGAGGCATTGTGCCGGGAAACGTAACACTGCACGTGCCGAGTTTCAATTATTTTACTTGGTGACTCAGAAACGGTAGCCCTTATTATCCCGCCGCCCGCTCCCTGCCCTCGCGGCCGACTGTGAACTCATATCGTTGAGCTTTTTGTGTCTTTTTTGACGTCCGAAAGTACCCAGGCGTGGAAACTGCAAATATCTTTCTAAAACGTTTTCTTTCTCACGCCATTCAAAATTCCAAACGACGAGAGGAAATTTCAAACGGATGTTCGTAAAAAGGGAGTGTTGACATTCTAATTTTGAACTCACGATATTTTTTATCCACTTAAAATATACAGGGTGTCTCGTAGCTTTTAGCAAATACTTCGGGAGAGTTTTCCTTATTAAATTATGAATAGAAAATATTATTTACACTTTGGGTGTAATGTCGACAGTTACGGAGATAAGCGACATCAAACTTTCATTTTTTTATATTTTTTTTGTTTATTTCTGACTAATTTTCTGTACGTTGGACTATCACTACAGTTACTCATGTGAAATATAAAAAATTTATTCGCTTTGATGCAAGTCAAGTAAAATGATTAATACCTTGCAGAAATTTGTAAAATATTTTTTTGTAAGGTTTTTTGTTTTGAAATTGATTTGCTATTACTTCGAGCGTTTACTTACCGGGCATAGAAACATGTTATAATCCTATCAATCCCACAATCGTTAAAATCGAGTCATTATATCTCGGGACTGCAATCTTTTCAAATTCAACATTATATTAAAAATATTTTTATGACAAAATAATTTCTTCATCCGAATCGTTGCGAAAGTTAGTAAATTTTTTAAATTGTTTTTCGAATTGAATGAACTCGCCCGATATATTATAAAATCCCAGCGAGTTTTATGCGGAATTTATAATTTTGATCACATCTTTGTCACAATCTTATTCTTAGATCGGGTATTTTTGTACGCGTACTACAGTAGAACAATGTATACTCTTGCGATGCTTACGAACAAAGTTCTGAGACAATTATTATTTAGTTTTTCTCGAAAATTTTTAACTTTATGAATAATAATATTTTTTAATTTAGATATGTCTTTAAATAGAGATACGCCCACGGAAATATATATATATATATATAAATATTTTTATTTTACAAATATTTTTATTATTTTCAAACTGATACTGCTGGTCTCCCGGGATCACTAGACGAGATCATCAATCACATCAATACATTTTTACCATCATTATTTTCATCCTATTATTTTCCTCTTTTTTTCTTCCAGGCCAGGGCTTTAACTTTCTCGAAGGCGTTTCCATCTTCCAAATCTGAATTTTACGGCAGAATTGATTTAGGAATGTTATCGAATAAAAAATTATTTATTTTTAATTTTAATCACATTTAATTAATTACGTATGGGGTATAAAAGCAAGGGTAGCAAATTTCCAAAAAATTAAAAAAAAATTTTTTTTGCAGTCACTTCCATCTATCTATCTCTTCCAAATTAATGTTTCCTACAAATTTATAGATTATCTTTCCTATAAAATCTCGTATTCAGTACATTATAAATTAATAATTAATAATCCTCGATGACTGAATTATTCTTTTGGATATTGCTGCCTTTGCTTTTATACTCAACATATAGTTATAGTGATTCGTTAATAATTGAAATTTGTTACACAAAAAAAAAATACAAAAAAGATCTATCTATGAATATATAAAGCTACCATCGGGACATAAATCCGGAACTTTTTCTTACCGGTAAAACGCGTTAAGCCACAGTAACCTTATTAAAAACATAACATTGTACTGTATAAATTCAAATTAATTTTTAGTAAGACATCCATATTTGCGTATTAAAAGCTGTCATCATTACTTAATTTTGTTATTATTTGTTATTATTCTTTTATGTTTTTGTTTATTTATGCATTTCGTTACTTAATGTGCATTTCGTTTGATCCCTGATTAGTTACCATCGGATCGCACTTTTTGCAGAGGCAGATACCGTATCACATATTTAGTTTACCGGCTCGCAAATGTCGATATCACATTGATATTACTTTAGGCATTGGACTAATTATCATTATCTATTTTTTTAACGTATTTCGCAACGGTCGACTCTTTATCTGTTGGCCACCTGCCGGACCTACCTATGGAGGCCTTATTTGTGATGGCTTGTAGGTCTAAGTGCCGATCACTCTTATTATTTTAATATTTATTTATTTATCATTACTGGGCAATGTTAACATACGCACCCACGTATTATTTAAAATACCCAAATTTAATTAGAAAACGTGTGTAATATGAAATTTTTAAGTATTTTATAACAAGGTATAGGTCTTTTCATATAAGTTTGCAATTGAGTTAGTGTGGGTACAGTACACCCCTCTCGTATCCGTAAACTTAACACAACGAAACAATGTACGTATTACGCACTGCACCCACACTAACTCAATTGAAAAGACCTATACGTATATAGTACCTACATAATAAATAAATATCGAAGGATTTTTTCATTGTTAATATTTTCAAAGTTATGTTAATTTTCTTACTATAATATTTTCAAACTGCGTCGAGGCGATAAAATATGTTAATATATTTATTTAATTATTTTATCCGAATGTTTGTATTACGTTATGTTTAATTTTTTGTATAACATACTTTTGCATATAACTTTTGCTTTTACAAGTATCACCGAAACCAGTCCATAGCAATCCCAGTGTACAGATGCCGGCAAACATGTTGAACATTTTTCGGCGAAGTGGGGGAGAGTTTGCGCATGTACCTTTCCACCAACGAGACCCAAAATTTGTCTTCTGCGCATTCCCCCACCACGCCGAAAAATGTCCAAGAAGTTTGCCGGCAACTGTACTCCAACCATCAATCACTATTTAACCATAGCTAATAAATAGTGTGGTCTCACTAAATAGACCATTTATTTTATTTTTATTTTAGACACTCTCTACGATTTTTTCCGATTTTATGAGATTTGGGGAACTGAGCAGTGAAATTTTCATTAAAAAAGTAACAAGTAAAAACAGTTTTATAATAAGAAAACATTATTTGTTCGTTTTGTACGAGTCTGGTCATCTCATGGTGTGGCGGATGAGTGGATTTGGGCCGAACAGTTAATTCGGCAGCAACAACCGGCGGAGTCCGTTTGCTGTTTCCTGCTAGTTGCATAACAGTAATTACGAACGAAACGTGATTCTTATCAAAAATATCCAACTATGATTTCATCCTACCATGCGGAAACAAAAAATAGCATGTTCGTAAAAGGATTGAATTATATATTCAATATTCAAGACCTAAACTCGTTGTTCAAATTACACAAAAAACCCGACTGATCGCGGTCCCGGACTCGAGCTTGTGTATCGATAGTGCACTCGTATAAATAGTGAGCATTGAGCCGTAGGTGGGTACCTACACATGATAAAGGTAAAAGAATAAGCTATTGCCCTGTGCTAACGGTAAACCAGTTCCAACAAGGCCTGGAGTGACCTCATTTCGTCTCACCGAAAGATCTCTTCCGTCAACTGCGGGCTCACGAGATATGGGATCGTAGTACATGAAAGTCAGTGTGATGAAGCGACTCTCTCCGCACTCTCCGCAGTGGGGATTCTGCCGCAGAACCACGCTCATTGTTGAATTGCTTTTAAGTCACGTCACTAACAATCTCTTCATGTGGCTTTTGTACTTGATGATATTATTTGGTTTGATTCTTCATTAATTTCCTTAATACTTGATAATTTAACACTTCATAATTTAAGGTTCATTAATTTTCATCGATACAACATTTAAAATTATTACAATTACACTTTTCTCGATGTTTTTGGACCTTTAGTTAATTTTATGGTTAACTTATGTCTTCAGCACGACATGAATTCTGTTAGTAGTGATGGTGTTCAGTGTTTTGAGAAGAATAGCGCAGAAGTCGTGAGGATCCGAGTATGCGGAGTTCGATCGGGGCAAAGCTGAAACACTACCGGGTACACTATCGATACCAGGGGCGCGGAAACACCAATTATTGAGCATCATCGTTATGTCCAGTCTGAATCGTATAAACTAAGTTTTCGGCCCAATTTTCTAAATTGCATATTTTGTCTCAGGGGTCTCAGCCTACAGCTTTCTGTCTTTTATATACTTTATTTTGGTTCAAACATGACAATATATATCTGCGTTCTATAGGTGAATGTAAATTTATAATATTTTATTGTGATACATAATTTATTTATTTGGTTACTTTATCATGATGCAACTGATGAAAATATAGTGACGTATATGAAAATGGTTATCTGGTAATATTAGAAAGATTTAAAGTTGATTACTGTTCTTGAAACATATCTGTATGTTTCAGAAGTATTTTATCAAAAGCGTATAAAATTAATATTATCCACTCTGGTTGTAAAATTAATTACAAATACATTAAAATAGCTCAATTTCGTCAAATGCATAATAGCGGTTTTGTATCTATACCTCCTACATCGAATCTAAATTATAATAATTTCGTTGTCTGTTGCTCCGTAACATTCATAACTTGCTGGAATTAAAGTTGTAGATAATTAGAGCGCGACACGCAAAAAACGCGCGGCTCAGGTTACACGCAAGGTTCGTTATTAATTATTATTTTGATAAGAATAATCCCATGATTTTTCACGGGTGTATTGGCTAGATAAATTATAAAGATTTAATTTATCGGGATATCTAAAATAATTTCAAGTTCCATGGTAATTAAAGGAGCAAAACACAAAAAACATGCACATAACTTAAGTAGGTAGGTATTTACCTACCTACTTACCTTCTGATATCGTTACATAATAATTCAATACGTACCTATCTAGATTGGGTACCTACACTAAATTCAGTTGATCATTTTAAAAAGGCCACATTGCCAGAAGCAACATTTCTAAAGAGGTGCCAGACGATTGCACAATTATTTTATTTGGAATAAGCGCTATACTAACTACAACCCGTCAAAAATGACGAATTTTTTATGGTTGAATTTCAAATTTACATTAATTACATTATTTAGTCACAACAAAAAAATATATTGCGAAATCAATCCGAAAATAAACAAATTATTGTTTCATACTAACGCAATGAATAAACCCACCGTTTCTGTTAATCCAAATCACCTATCATCTCTAATTGCCGAAATTCTACTTAATTTGCTTCAGTTTTTCACAAAAAACCAATTAAAATTTAATTCTCACAACAAATAAAATTATCGCGAAACCGTAGAATATTTGCGTTGGTGTGTAAACGGCGCCATCTGGTAGCGTTAGTTTCGTTAGCTTCGTTTCGGCCGCGATTTAAGACTGTGAGAACATCGTCATCGGGTAGAGTTAGTGATGGATATGTTTACATTGATAATTATGTATTTGAACGGATAATTTTGTTTCTGTACTGTCGTTTATTTGTCTTCATTTCAAGATGTTAAGAAACATATTCTTCGTAACCGCAGTTACTAAAAATTTATTTTTCAGGAATTTTCAGGAATTCAAAACCTTTTCATATAAATTAATATTTTGAAAGAATTACAAATGTTCATCTAAGCTTTGCATTTAAATAAGAAACGTCGTAAGTATTCCTCCCCGAAGTTACCTTCAAACTAGGTTTTCGTGCGTAAGGTCGTGATCGTGGAAGGTCGCTGCATGGTTGCTCCAAATCCGTCAATCTTCAACACGTCTATTATGCCGCGGAGCATTTTGATAAACTTCACACTGTCAGTATTATTTACGATCCTCAGGATTATTACTTATTTTATACACTAAATGCTTTACATTAATGTTTGCGCTATTTTTTAAATTTTCCTAAAATATAGCTAATTTGACTGGCCGCAAGTTTTATCGTGCATTTATTACATTTTTATTAGAATTATTTTTTATAAATTATTTTTTCCTAAATCGTATCATCATAATATTTTACATATGAAGATAGATACAACGCCCCTGCTGGTAAAATACAGAAACCATAGGCTTTGTTACTATGTACGTGAGCGAACACTGCGTGATAACGATATATATTTTATAATTTTTTTATTTTAAAATATATACGGGTGTATGAAAGGAGTTAAAAAAACTGTTAAATACTGATTTTCTGGCGTACTCTAGGTACATGTGTTAAAATAATTCGTAAGAATTTTATGTATAAATACATTAAAAAGTATATTGCTTATTACTCCACTTTAAAAAATATAAAGTATCATTACCAGCTGTGAAAATCTACGTATACTAACTAGTTCATGAGAAAAGACTACAGATGTCTCTAGCATAGTCCATTCAAATAAACGAAAGATTGTCAGATTTGAACATATATAAAACATTCAAATTTTGATAATGTGTGGTAATTCTTACGGTGGAATTGACGAACGTTGCGTTGTGTAAAGTGATCACTTAAGTCAGCTCATACAGGTTGTAAGCCCTGGACCATCGTATAAAAAGACTTCCACACACGTTTCTCATATTCATAGCTTCGTCTCCGTGAGACTTGCATCTATACTTTATCTTAATTACTGGTTGGTAAATTTGTGAAAAAATAATTAAAAAGTAAACTTTTATTCAGTTGTTGTTTGCATAAGATAATAATATGAATACATATACAAAACTGTGTTTATTTTTTTATTTTTTTTTGTAATGCAATGTAAGCGCGTGGACACGAGGTGTAATCGTGTAATGTAATAGCTATTTTAGTTTGAAGTGTCAAGTACGCATAATTCGTACCACTGTTACTCTTAAATTGTACTGGTACGATGTAATGTTAGAATGGATGATACAAAACAAAGCTGATTTTTCAGCTTATGTAAAGAGGATATATTATAGAAAAATATGATTCGGTGTATGCAATGGGAAATGTGATGTTTGGTTTCATGAACTATGCACTGGAGCTGATAAAAGGGCGTCTGTGTATGTATGTTTGCAACAATGAATATTGAATATATTCACATGCCAGCAGAGAATGGACTCCCACCCCAGTTCCAGGACCGTTTTATGAGTGAAAACTCACATATCCGTCCTACTCGTACGTCTCCAGGTTGACAATTTTTTCTCTAAAGGCCATCTCCGTTCGCATGTCAGCAGTTGTTTTGTATAGAAGCTATTGAAAAATATATGACATTATTCCTACGTACGATTTAAGGCCAATATGGTACGATTTGAGGCCATTGCTCTTAAATCGTACTTTTTCAATACTTTTAGTTTTGTATTGTTTTTTCAAATGTTTATTTTTTTCGTTGAATTTGTTTTACTAGATGGAAGAATTATAAATAACAATACTAATGATACGGGTTTTGTTTTCCCACTACGCTCAACAATCTATAATTGTAATATTTCCTTAAAGGGTACGCTTAAGGAAAGTCTCCCTTAATTATGCACATTCATACGTAGAGCTTATCCACAATATTTCACAGGTAGATTCCTGCTTAAACTATGAGTCGAACATATTTAAACGACTATATTCCAATATCAATAGTTATAGAGATAAGCCTTCGGAATTTGCATTTTTTTCATTATTTCCGAGTCGAATAAATTTATTATTAAAAAATTGCAAAAATTTTTTTATCAATTTTCTGCCAGGTTTTAATAATTTTATTTCACTCATATTTAAGTGAAACGATTTTTAATATTCGATATAAGTTACTAATTATAGTCCAACGTTTTACAGAAGATTAATCGAAAATTTAGAATAAACGTAACTTTGAAGTAACTTATCTCCATGACTGTTTATATGAAGGCATTGTTGCTTGAACATTTTCGACTCATGATTTAGGTAGTAAAGTATTGTGGACTACCTCCATTATACCCTGTTGTATATATTATATTTGGGTATAGTGAAATACAAGTAAAGTAAAATAAAATGCATTTTCAATTAAATTCTTAACTTAATATTTCTACGAAATTGGTCCGGTACCTATGGAATTTGTGTCCAAATATGATTTTGAATGATTCGTTACGCGACGTTTCGCTTAACGCCTCGGAACGTATCTCGACCGTAAAACGATGTATTGGAGTATTTTTTAATGGTTCTTAGTGATTTTTCCTCGTAAATTATCTCCGTCATCAGAGGCGCCACATCCGGTGGGGGCCCTGGCCTACTCAGATTACTGTCGCGGCCCCGAGCTGTCCTCTGCTGACCTTCTCCGGTCCATGATGCCTGCGCATCCTGAGTAACGTCGTCCAACCACTGCAATATAGCTCTTCCAAATCTTCTACGATCAATGGTTTCTGCTTCAAACCCTTTCTATGCTGGTCGCTGATTTTAAAATTTGCGTAACTGGATTTCGATAGAAATATTATATCGAGGGTAGAAAGTCAAAAGGGGGTTAGTGTTTATTACGAAGTCAGGAGAGCAAAAAAAGTTCTGTCAATCTGATTTTGTCAATGTTTCTTTTATTATTAAACGATTTCCATATTTGTTAATCCAAAACACATGGAAATCGTTTAGTAATAAAAGAAATATTGACAAAATCGGATCGACAAAACATTATTTTTCTCTCCTAAAAAGTTCGAAATAATCACTAACGCACTTTTAGCTTTCTACCCTCGATATATTATACGTATTTCGATAGAAATTCCATATGAAATATTATATATTTGCGAAAGATTTCGATAAAAATACTATGCATTGGAGGGGTTCTCACGAAGCAACATCTGTAAAATTTCAATGGACGTTCTTTTATCATGATTCTGAAACCCTCTCCATTTAAAAGTTTCTATAAATATGGGATATCTTCTTTTTTTACTTCTATTAAACTTTTTATTAAATGAAAAATTAGTACATGTTCGGGTAAGTTCGTTAATTAGCCTGATCATTCATCTTTTTTTTTAAATGGTGACTGTTTAAAAAAAATGAAAATAAAATTCTGTATTCTTTTTCTCGTGGGTTATTCAGCCGACAAAAAATACGTACTTTTTATTTTAGATTACAAATTTGTATTAACTCTGTGAATATTTTACTTATGTTAGGAGAATTTTTTTCATTTGAATTATGGTTACTTTGATTTTACGAGATCCGAGTACAATTTATACCCTTTTCTCTATGCTAATAGAATTTTTCTTACTAACTAACTAACTTTTCATTAATCACGCTCGTTTTCGAATTTTCTCGCCTTAAAATGTTGCTGCATGTATGAAACCTACCGTTATTTTCAAACCTCGGTGTAGATTTTTCCTCTCTTGTCACCTAACAGATGTTTTCATTACATGTCGCCATCACCCATTGTGTCACACGATACCGTAACAGGACCCGCAGAGTGTATTACAATGCAGTGCTACACAATTAATGAAAATATCATGCATTAAAAGGTTCCGCGTCGCTGGCTGGAGTTCGTTGACTCCGCGTTTCATTGTCAACTATTGTCCGAGTTAAATTCTAGGTCAGACGTATTGTGTGCACGATTTTCACGGTGGTGGTTAGAGGTGGTTGACTGACCAAAAATACGTAAAACCACTCCGATTCCCAAATGTTTTACATTACTGTTTCAATTTATTATTTTTTTAATATATTTTAATCGAGAAACGGATAATTAAAAAATATTGTGGATCGCTAATTTGTCTCGTTTCTCCATAGATGTCTCATAGAGACTAAATTATATTTTTTTTATGGGGAAGTAGGTATGGAAGTCTTTTTATTTGGGTGTTCACAGGGCTTACGACCTATTGTATGACTGGCTTACGTGATCACATTAAACAATGTAACGTTTACCATTTCCACCCATTATAGAATACCACATCTATAACATTTTTGGAAGTTGTATATTTATTTAAGTTTTACAATTTGTTTCACATGTGTGTTGTAACTATCACTAGACCCACCGGCGTCCAAAGCTTTTTCATTCCCCTAATCAAATACAGATGTCACTTATGAGGTATCTATATTTTATTTTTTGATTGGAATTTAAAGCAATATCCTTTATATTATGTGTACATGAGATTCCACCGAATCATTAACATTACACTAGAATACCCCCGAAAACTATTTCAATTTTTAATTCCCTTTTAGACCAGTTTTTTTATATTCAGAATATTTTGAGTTTGTCTAAAATTTTCAAGAACACCCAGTTCCCAGAGGACATCATTAATCTGGGATAAAATCCAGTACTTTGTTCTTGAAAAATTTGGACAAACTCAGAATATTCTGAATATTTTCTCCCTTTAACTATATGTTCTATACATTGAGTATGTATGCAGTATATAGTATAGTGGGCGTGATACTGGCATTTCATACCGAGGGTTCCGGGTTCCATTCATGGTGAGGCCACAGTACATATGGCACTCCGAGTGCAAAAACTTTTCAAAACATCCATATGGCGTTAAAAGTTTTTTGTTCTTGTAATTCAAATAGTATTGTAAGCATTAAAAGTGATACTTTTGCATATCATTGTTTTCACATTTCTTAAAATAAAATATTCACATATTAAAATGGATATCATTGCGCTCACTTTAAAGAAAAATGTATCAAATGCAAATGTGTCGCTTTCCTTCGTAAAACAAAAATGGAAAGTCGCACAAAAATGATCTTTTGGTAAGTAGCAGAACCAACGATGTACAAAAATGTGACATTCTTAACTCAAAAACAGTTTTTGAAAAGTGATAAATAAGTTTTGCTCTCGGGTGCGATATACATATGTATACGATTGTTCAAGCCTGAATGTTTTTGTGATGTGTTTCTCTACAGTAATTGTACCTCATTACCTATTTTAATCCCTGCTGGATAAAGGACTCAAAAGTGTCTCCAACTTTTCTTTGTCACACATTTCAGTAAAATTTTGATGATTTCGTCAGTCCGGTTTGAGGGCGGCCCGTCAACCTTCTGACTCCCCTCGGGTGCCACCGGATTTGTCTGGTGATTGTCCGTCCATCGAACTACGCGAACTGCTTTCGCCGTTTTATTTAATCTTGTAAAATATTTTCGTCTCCGTGTTAAAATGTTCATAAATTAATTTTTTTGCTATATATATATTTATTTATTTATTTATTTAATGTTCATGGAAGACCAACAGCACAAAAAAAAGCATAGATAACATTGATACAATATAGATGGCCAATTACAGGTCTCCACATTTAGAACACGTGAAAATGAACACATTAGTAATATATATATATATATATATATATATTACTAATGTGTTCATTTCTGCGTTCAAGTTTTATAAAGTAGTTAAATAAGTTCCCTCTCCAAGCACAAGAGCTTGCCTCTTTTTTGGAAAGGTACAGAAAAAAGTCAAAATGTAAAAAAAAATGTACTTTGTATATACTCAATATTCAATAAAAGAAAAAAAAGTTAATTCAACATTACAAAATCTTATTCAAGAACTTACGTTGACACCATCGTACTTTTATTTTCGTAGGCCAGTGCTCGATTATTTCCGCTCCGAGTTTTGGGAATCGACTCGTTAAAAAATACTTCACGTTGCAGACCGATTATCTGACAGTTACCAGTCACAGTTTTTTCCGTCTCTCACTAACCGTTACGGAATTTTACTGTCATTATGCTACTATGAGATATCTGTCTCCGTGTCCAAAGCAGTTGTGCGATTAGCCAGCCTTCGAGGGATGCGTGAACCAACCTGTTTAGAGAAGTGTCGATTTTAGATTGTAACGGTACACGGATGGGTTCGTGTTTAGCGGGGTGGGCATACATTTAAAGCTCCTCTGCTTCAATCATTATAACTTCCAATACTAGAGACGTAACGGTGCCTATATATTGTAATATATTGAGCTCCAGCGATTTTTTATTTTTTATTTATTTCTACTAATATTTTAGACACGTAGAAACAGAGTGCATTTATGGAGAATAGAATTATAAAATATAAAAAATCTAAAGAATGTTCTTAGGTTTTCATGGCCACTCAGAACTTCTGGCTTGTGTCTTCTGGGACATCAGTCCTGATGATGAACCCTGCATTTAGGGAATGCAATCCCGCGTCGGGATTGCCCTTTCGGAATTCCTCGAGATTAGAATTTTCAATCCCGTGGGATCCCTACGGATCGGGATCCCGAATACTTTTGTGTTTTTTTGTTTGTTTATGGAGCTGGATGGCAATTAACGACAATGCCTCCCATTTTTATATCAGCAATTTTTATAAAGTTTCATAATTAATCATTGCATTAAAGTTTTTGTAGGCGTTTTTCCAAGCATCAGTCAGTCAATGTAGTAGAGTAAAAACTACTAACTAGTAGTTTGTTACTAACTTTTGTTGTAACTAACTAGTACTGTGTTAGGTTGATAAAATACAGCAAATATTATTTAAAGCTATTTTCATTATTTGAACGTGACATGAACATAAGTTTTAAGTACTTTACTAAAAGCTCTGTAGACATATACAATGAAACATACAAAACATAAAAAATGCTGATCAATCCCGATAATCTCGTCCGATTTTTCGGTTCGGGATTGTTCTCGTAAAATGCCTCGAAATCTCGCGGGATCGGGATTGCATTCCCTACCTGCAATGGGATCCGAAACTTCGGCCAGAAAAGACACAAACCAGAAGATAAAAAATCTGGTAAAAAAAGAGGACATCAAACATAATACATACTTAATAACTATAACACAGAAGTACTGTACAAAATAAATTTGACACTTTTAATAACTTTTGATTAAAGTTAACCCCATTGATTTATGAACAACTTGGATCTATGAACTATCTCCTTCCCAGCTCTAGTCTTTTCAATATTTATTGAGAAGAGTCTTAGATTGTTTATTTCCTTTATTCAACAGCTATATACAGGAAACCATGCCATTCTCTATTTCACTATTATCAATTCTTATATTATCTTTCGCTCTTTTGTAGCGTGAGTGTATGTCGCTATTGTGATGTTTGTTTTTAATAATAAAAAAATATTTTATAAAGCATCTTTACCTTTTTGATATGTCAAATCTTCTAAGCTTAATAAAATCTTCTAAAATTTAATCATGTCATTTTGTTTTGCGCGATTATTTCCTTATCTTTACCCTTCACAAGCCGGGCCGCACATTGCACCACCCGACGCAGTCGGTAATGCAGAAATATGGTACAAATGGAAAATAAAAGCGGTACGTGTTTCATCGAGCCGAGTCCCGATATATTCGACAGGTGACATTATCACTTCTCCGGTTCCTACCGGATCCGGATGACGCCATTCGTGCCATTTCGGGATGCGTTATGCGGTGGACGCCATTTATACCCATTTTTAGCGGTGCAAGAATAATCCTTTCCGTCGAAGAGTGACCATGTTTGTTTTTTTTTACTTATTTTTTTCACCATAATGGACCTTAAATTGTAGTCTAAAAAAATGTGCGTGAATTTTTGTAGTTAGGATACAATAATAAAATTTTCAAAAATCACCGAAAGCTTTTTAAAAGATCTGTTTGTTTATTTTTTATTTTAAATAAATTTTATAAAGTTACGTAGTTTTAGGATCCTGCGGAAAACAAAAGCTCTTTCTTCTCCTCGACTACACCATCCCTTATAAATGTGTAATGTACTGAAAACTATCCGTTCCAAATTCATATTGCTCTACACATTTGCACTCTAGGACCCTGAGAAAAACATAGTTACCTCACACCGCACCGGAGACATCTCGCCATCGCTTCGCCAAGATCAAGTTTTGCATATATCATTACTCTTTAGATCCTGCGCAACACAAAGAAACTTTCCGCTTTTACAAATCATTATTTTAAATTATAAGTGATTCTGAATCCCGGACCACTAATAATTAATTTAATGAATTTGTGCATAACCACTTCAGTTTTATTATTTAAGCCCACTGGTTTTAGAACAACATCTGTTCTTCAGTCCGAGCAAAAAAAACTAAATTTGAATGTATACAACTCTTTCTTTTACATTTATATATTTTTATTTTATTACATAATTATATGAAAGAAAATGATTTAGAATATATATAGATATATATATATATTATATATATATATATACAACTTTTAAAAATTTGATAACGTGTGAATGTTCTTACTGTGCATTGGTGAACGTTGCATTATGTAAAGTGATCACTTAAGCCAGCTCATACAAGCATAAGCCCTGGGCCATCCTAGAAAGACTTTCATACACGTTTCCAATATGAATAGCTTCGTCTCTGTCGCTCATAAATAGATTAGAGACTTCTTACAATTATCTTAATTGAATATTTTTAATTTACACTAAATTCAACTTTATAATGTACACACGTTCTGTTATTTTCTCATTACATTCATCATCAGTTTTAATTAATTTCACAGAGTGATAAGAGGGACTGATCCTCTCAAAAATATAGTAGTGACAAAATAACTCAACGCGTGCGTAGAGAATAGTTTAGTTGAGTGTACATTAATTAAAATAATTAATTCGTCTTAAACTTTTTAAGTCTCATTGCGATGAAACTTTTACCAAGACTCGGTTTCGGAATACCAATCCTTTAGCTGTGTGTCAATATTATCTGAGCATTAAGTTATTTAATATTATTTAAAACAAAGGTAACGGTTGAGTGAATACAGGCGGACCGTAATGTATCCTATTTTGTAATTGATTCATTATGAATTGAAAAAACTTTTATTCAAAAATCTAACAATTTTTTGTCTAGATTGTCTTAATCACTTTTATTATTCGATTATTTTTAACGTCGATCGCATTCGATACCACTGTATTTAAAAAAAATGTATCCTTTAAAACGGACGCACAATATCATTGTGCATCCGTCTTGACGAAGATACAGTGGCATCGAAACCAGTCGACTTAAAAATAATAAATGTGGTGTGTGGAAAGTTCATTCATTTTTTAAATAAATAGATTTAAAAAGATAAATTAATCGTACATAGATTTTGTTCATGTGTGTGTGTTTTTTTTTTAATTTTTCTGTTTTTATGTTTGACATATTATTATAAATAGTTAATAATAAACAAAAATAATAGCGTCTACAAAACTACACTGATACCTAGGCACGTGCCCAAGGGCTAGGTGAGTGTCATATCAAAAATAAAATGTAAAAAAATGTATTTAATTTTAAAAATGTAAATTTGTATTGTTAATAAATAAATTAATAAACAAGTAAATAATTGAAATAATTATGCCCAATCAAAAAATTAACGATATAAACATCAAAAATTAAGTAATTTTTATTACAGTATGTATTTTATTTTTTAAATGATGTGAAGAAATTAATCTTAATGGAGTCAAAATTATTTATTTATTTATTTGCGAAAGCATTCTTAATCAAAATTGTATTTATAATGCTAGCTGTACTGGGCTATGCCGGTGCTGGGGCCAATATTTTACTACGCATTTTTATGACGAATATGTTTATGATAAATAGTTGGTAGCATAAATAATGATCGTTCAGATTGTTTGGGAAGATTTAGTCTTCTTCATGTGCTGTCTTTTATCCTGTGCAAGATGTTTGCAAGATGTATAATGAAACACTTTTTGAGTTAACCCTTTTCTACTTATTACGCCTCTGTTGTCTTTCTCTGCATGAGTTGTAACAGATATTTCTCGTTGCGAGGAATGCGTCCGAAATACGCAGCTTTCCTTTCTTTGATAGTTGTTATTAGTTCTCTTGACTTACTCATACGTCTTTATGCTACTTTTTTCGTAACGTCTTCAATACAGGAAACCCTTAGCATAGGGCGATAGAGTCACACCGTGTAGTCCTATCGTGGCTTTTGCTTTGACCCTCCCATCCCTCCGAGCGGAACGGAACGGAACTCCTATTAATTCCAGAAGACATTTTGTGCTGTTTTCTCTTACCAAAACTATTATAAATTATTTAATGGGTGCAAACTGATTTGCTCAGCTTTGTCGATCGCATTTTATCGTGCCGTTTTAATTGTGCCAAATAAAATAAATTAAATAATTACGTAACTGGACTCTGACCCCCCTCCCCCCTCCTTTCCCTTATGTAGCCCAGCACAGTACTACCTACCCACCTTGATCAGGCAACTTTTCCCAAGATTTTCCAATGATTTTTTTTGTATAATACTTTAAAATGACTAATTATTAGATGACAGATTTGTATAAAGAACTGGAAAAAATATTTCGAATGTCTTCAGATGTCAGTCATTTCGTGTTATGTTTCGTATTATTTTTTATGTTAATTACAAACCTTCAAGTTTCGGCTACGTTAAGGACTGCGGTATTTTTAAAATCAGGATCGGATATACTTTCCATACGCCATCTGTAATCCGAGCAGCGGACACAACATGATGGAGGCGATCGGTCCTGGAGTTCATCGAACCCGGCCCACGGTACAAATGGTTTATGTAATGGCCAGGTCCACTGATATGACACGGGGCTTCTATGGATTGCCGGAAACGTCATTTGGTCCCCGTTCAGCATATTTTCATCTCTGCAAACCATGAAAAATGTTTTCAATCATCATGTGTAAATCATCAGGTGCATCGACGAAATTACAGTTACGCAACTCTCTACATCCTGGTACTAGTGGTCGTTTTTTTTTATTTTTAACCTTTCCCGACTACCGCTCAGCTCATTTTATATATCTAGTAGAGTTTTATCAGTAAACTACAGTCTATTAAAGTTTAAAAAAAATTATATTTGAGAGTTATAGAAAAAAAAAACAATGTGCAATTAACAAAAATAGAGAATTAACCGTTTCTCCGGAAGGGTAGTCAGAGAGGATAGAACTCCATACTCTTCTATTTTTTTCACTTTGCACACCACTTTTGCTTCGGCTACATTCACACATCTTCTCGTACATGCTCTACGGTTGTTGAGGCTTTTAACAGGGCCGTCCTCCAATATTATTATTCTGGAAGCATGTTATCGTCAATTTTAAAATCTCCGCTCTGGCTTTAAAATCAGTTACAAATACGTCTATCTCAATTATGTCAATTGCATAGTGCTAGTTTTGTTTGATAAAATAATCTTATCAGTATCAGTATTTTATAGATCGTGCAAAAACAAATAAATTAAGAACCTTTCTAATTTTAAGGCATAATTTTTTTCATTGGAAAAAGTTTGCAATTTCGCTCGGTCACCAGTGATCTCTTTCCATTTAAGAAATACAATCGAATTAGTGTGTGTAAACCTTGAACACGAGGCACATTATTTCGTTGTGTTGGTGTTTATACCCGTAATCACTAACATAACGAAACAATGTGCGTCGTACGCACGGCTTAGGGCCGGTTGTTTCAAGTTGGATTAAAGTAAGCATTCTTTAAAAGCATAGATTTTTACGTTCTCCACCAATCAGACGATCCGTTTTCGTAAAAATCTATGCTTTTCTCGACCGCTTACTTTGATCGAACTTGAAACAACCGGGCCTTACACATACTAATTCGATTTTATTTCTTAAATGGAAAGACCTATACAATAATCGATTTAAAATTGTTTTGTATATTTATATTATTTGATTTATGTTTACTGGTTTAATGGTTTTAAACCAGACTGATTTATATAAATACAGTACCTGCACAGAAGAAAATACAACATTTTTTTTTTTTATGATTCTAAAGTATTCAATTTCAGACCAAAATTATTTATGTGTAAAATAGAAAGTCTTAAATTTTTATCAAAACCGTGATCATTTTCTAATAAATGATTTGCAAATTCAAAAAAACCATGACCATGTATTAGGTGTTATGTAGGGGTATAATTAATAAAATATACTTAGATACATACAAATAATACAATAAATATTTAAAACATATTTTCTTCAATAACTGCAAAATAACTTCTGTGTTCACTTTATTTATATAATTAATAAACAATAAAAATAACCAGGTCCTTTTTGCAAAGAGCTACCTTTTAAATTTGTTTTCACATTTGTATCTGCTTAATTAGTTATTCATCTCCCATATATCTATTTATTGATTTTGTTAATGTCTATACTTTGATTTTTAATTTTTATTATATGTTGTATCCTGATGAAGGGATCATTGCCACAGAAATATGTTGATATTTTAACAAATAAGTGGTTGATTCAAAGTTTGTTCTTGTTAATTATACAACATATTTTATTTATTTATGTTGTTGATATCTGAAGTTTTGTAAAACATTAATAAATGACTTTGTTTCAAATATGATACAATACTCTGGTATGTAACTTAGTCAGGCAATTTTCTACTGAGATTAGCTGATTTATTGTTATTCATATTTAATTAAAACGTTATAATTTTTTTTGACTTCAAAAATATTTTTTTATGTAATAATTGTTTTCATAATTTTATCTGGTTTTAGAATATGTATTACCAATTTTTGTCTATGTACATTAATTTGTAATTGAGTCGAAATATTTTTTATCAAATGATTTTATAACATTTTGCGCTGCTCCTAATATACACATTTAAAATAAATCTTTGCTTTAAAAATACGAATTATAAAATTTCATCCAAGCGTTGTTTTGTGGAAAATATTTTGACTATGGTCATGAATCAATCTATTCGCTATATATGTGTAATGTGTAATATATATCCATATATTAATGACACTCGATTATTCATAGTCTCTGTTTTTCTGACACCATCGTGTATCTAAATCTTAATGATGTAATAAACACGTTCCTACCTTATTGTGGAAATTAATGTTTCAACAGGTATTTTTGGCTGTTGTGTCATTGACTGTGTATCTTCCAGTTATCTACAATTCTTTTTTTATGTATCGTAAAATGTTATTTGAAGGCTAACATATTAAGCTTATAGTACACTTTATTTTCATATAAAAAATTGAGACAGGATAAATAGTATTACATCAATATTCTTACTATTTTTAGGTTAACCATAATGCTTGTGCTATGAATATATGACTGACTTAGAGATCTGCTGGAACGAGCTCGAGCCCCCGACAATTAGATGGTAGAGTTGCCTTAACCACTATACCAACAAGCAATTCAATTTAACGTTATCGTAACACATCTCTTTCTCTCTATTCTTTGCGCAACATGTATTAATATTAATATTTTATAAAAAGAAAAAAATCGTGCGTATACTCATGTACGCGCGGTATAAGTTGTACTTAAAAACTAAAATAATATACTAATGATATACTAATGATGCTCAAATTATTGAGTTGTAAAAATCTACATTGATCATTATTGATTAACTTGTTGAGTTTTGTGAAAATAATTAAAACTCATACTTATGGAAATGTAGCCTCGAATATTTCAAATAATTGGGGAAAACAAAAACATTCTTAAAAACGATCGAAATATTCACGAACATGTAAACAGAATATGATAGCTGACGAGAATTCAATGTGGTTTCATTATTGTTCCTTTTTTAAAAAACGTGTGTATTTTTCAAAAAAGTCCAAGACTACCAACTTTCATGTTTTATCGATTTTTGGCCTAAAACGGTTCCGTATTCAAAAGTTTCGAAACTATACAACTTCGACAGCCGCATTGAATGTCGAATGAAAGAATGTGTTTTTTGTTTTGAAAACGAATATCTGACAATTACGTCGTTTTTGCAATAAATAATTTCTCTAATATCTTTTTTAATCGTTTTTTGCATGGAGACAAACAAACATCGATTGAAATTTTCGTGAATTCGCATGTAAACAGAATCTGATAGGTGACAGGAATTCAATATGGCGTCGTTAGTTCTGGTATCGCTTTTATTTCCGCTACATGCTGCGTGCGCAACTTCCGTTACAATAAAAAAGAAGAATACATTAAAAAATCGAGCGATACCTTTGGTTTAATATTATCGAGAAAATTTATAAAAAGAGATTTATTAACATTTTCACGTAGCCGAAATAAAATAATGATGAATAATGAGGATATTGCAGTCGGGCTCGCGGGCCACGCTTCCGCGCCGGGCGCCCTCTCGGCGGCCGGGTGGGGCGCGACAGCCTCCGGCTTCCCGCTTCTTCGCGAAGGCTTCTTTCTCCATCCGCCGTCCGGCCAGCGAGCCGCTCACCACGGAACCGGAAACCCGCGCTCCCGCCACGGTCTAGGCCGCGATAGAGACCGTCGCTTCCAAATTCCAATTCGACAGCGCCAGAGAGCTTCCAAAACCGATTTTTCGTGACGGTCGAGAATATTTTCGGGGTTGAATCGATCTATCGGCGGGATTTTTTTGTGACAAGTGATATGTATTCCGTGTGCCCTATTGTTGTGTCAACCTTTACTTGATCAATTTTACTTCATACGAGTGATCCTTCAAAACAATAATAAACTCAAAATGTATCTATTTCACTTGAGACGTGAAATGCTGGAAAATACGCGAGCAGTATTGTAACAAGTTCAAGTCCCGGACGGGTTGAATAATTGTGCATCAACATTTATTATCTGTCAAGGTCGCCAGGCGTGCAATTTAAAGCGAAAGATAACAGGCGCTATCTTTAGTCGATATTATCTGGAGGCCGTTGAAACTGCTCAACTGGGTCATAACTGGTGTTTGTTAAGAAAACTGGACTAGCCAGGGGACCTTCAACCGACGCATGTGTGATTTACTTCGTGTAGAACTGCCGACACTTCGGTGCAAAACGGGAAGCGCCTGAAGATAAGTGTCTCATAAAGGAAGAAAAAAAAAAAAAAAATTAATGTTGATTTGATGATCGAATAATTCGATAGAGTTGCATAATTGAATGTACGAAGTGAGTTATAGTTTGTGAGTATCGATAGATATACCAGTATAATGGGGAGCGGAAAAGCGAGTATGAGTATTTTAAAGCGTAGGATTGGTAAGATGGAGAAATTAGAAAATAAAGCGAAGAAGGAGAGATCGGAGATAAAAGAAAAAATAAAGAAAACACAGAAGAAAATATGGTGGCAATGTAAGTAGAAAAACCTGCTTTACATTATGTATTTTATCGTATCTTTATAAATATGTCTCCCGCTTGCTTTAATTAATGTACACGTGCTTGTTTCACTCGATTACTTAGCAAGATTAATTGTTATATTACCCGTGTCGGCATTAGCCTCCAGTCTACAATAGCGTCATTAAATGATAATAGCAATCTCGCACACTTATTGTCAATGTCGCATCCTTGACACTTCGCGCCTGCGTATTACACGAGTGTCCTTTGTGCAGTCTCGGAAACTTGTCGTTTGTCGACCATTGAGGAAGCAATAACTATTAAATCATGAAGAGTACATATTATGTTTACTCAGTGTGTTTGTGATAGTTGTCCCATTTAAACTAATTTACATACTGAATTTACTCCAACTGAACCTGAGTCATATGTCTCCCAATATCTTAATAATATGTATGTTTAAAAAATCTAATATAACAATATACCAATTTTCACGCTTTAAAAAAATCTTATTCTTCTTAGATGATCATTAACTTCGAGAGGTTCATGACCACAGTCACTACAGAGTGCCATTGCTTCGGCATCGCTATTATTGGTACCGTATATGGGTCGTTGGATTTTTTAATATTTCATCTATACCTGTAAAACTCAATGTCTGTCTGTCTGTTCTCTATACAAATCCACACCGTTTGTCCGATTCGATTAAAATTTTTGCATACTTATTCTTTAGGACTCGTCGGGTAACATATGCGACATTTCCCCCCTATTCTCATATCCCTTCCCCTCCGCTTATATATTTTCGATGCAAATCTATACCATTCGAATCGAACCTTTGTTTACCTCACAAATTTATTTTAAACTTAATCCTTAACCCGTGCAACGCCGGGTAAAGACAGCTAGTAATATGATATAATTGAATCATTGTGTTTAAACGAAGACAAAAATAGAAAATTACTCAAGAACATCCCTATACCCTTCCGAGTGTCGCGCCTAGGGAGATTTAAAATAAGGTTGGTGCCTTAGAGTATATACAATCCACTCTAAGGTTGGTGCCTTACATCGGAGTGAACGTGAATCTCCTTTGTAATACAAGAATCTGACTGATATGCCATCTTTTTGTTGATGGTACATTTTTGAAATAGAATACAAAAGAAAAAAACTAACCCATAAAAACCAAGTTTTTATTATACTCCCTTTCTTTGTAAAATATAACAACAATTAAAGACGAATTAAAACATATTAACATAACACTAAACTTACAGTAATTTAATATATTTCTAAAATGTCAGATGTTTTGAGCTTTGATAAGACACTTCATGCTTTGAAGATTAAATTTTAAAAACGTTTGTCAGTCAATTTAGATTTTCGAAATTCGTAGTGAAGTAGGTACCTATTATGTATACCGACGGAGTAACTCAAATTTAGAAAATATTCCGCGACGTTATCGGGCCGCCGTTGCTAGTAATCAAACTTTTGTAATGATTCCAATTTTAAAAAAAACTATTAAAATTTCTAAAAATCCGAAATTATACTATAATTATTATTATTTTTTAACGAAAATTTGATAGATCTTCTTGATCGTCGCCACGAGTCTGCTTGCAAAGTTTCCGCTCGATTAGATCACGGGAAAAGGGTTAAAAATCGATCCAAAGTTTTTTCGACGGCAAGCCGGCAAGCAAGCAAGCAGACGCCACGAGTTAATATAAAGGAGTAACAAACACGTCAATTTCTATCCATTTTGCAGAAATTTGAAAATTGTAACATTGCTCTACTATGCTGCCCCACACAGCTAAAAGGCAGTATTTTCATATTTTTTGGTAAAAGTTTTTTTTTATGGTTTTGGATACTTGTGATCATATTTTACCTTTCTAATAAGCTTGTTCGCCGTGTTTTCATTAAAATATTAAAATATACGCATTTTTAATTAGCAGTATATCCATCTGGGGTATGCAAAATGTATCTTATTTGCAGTTTTAAGGTTTAAACTATATAAAAATACCTCAAATAATAATAAAATAACCTTTTTTATCTGTATTAATTAAATATCTATTGCATAAGCGAGAAAATAAATGAATATTCATTTGAATGGTAGAAATTGCTCCATTCACATTTCCTTGATTTACTCAATAATTTGTTTAATGCAGATACTGCTTTTAAGCTTAGGCGTGGTGTGGGTAGGTACTGTGAGCATGGGGTGGGTCTTTCGCGCCCGTCCTGGGATGGCTTTTAAACACTTTTTACGGATCAAGAGTCATAATGTGTGCACGTACTTACCTACTTGCAATGTAAGTACATAATGCTGAAAGTATATCTCAACATAATAATTTCGTTGTCTGTCCGTAACTTGCTGGAATGACAACTTTAGATAATTAGTCTGTGACACGCAATCAGATCGCGGCTCATGTTGCGCGGCCACGAAAGGTTCGTAACTAATTATTATTATTTCACTTAATTTTTTACGAGTGTACGGCTAGTATTATAATATATGTAGGTGGATATATAGTGTATGTATCGTGCTGTAAATACATAGTTTTATATGACAGAACCTCGATTTGAATTTAGAAGTCAACATCTTTACACATTATATAAGGTATACGATACGACATACCTATATGTGGCTCATTCCTTAGAGTATATTTGTATATACTTTAAGGTTCATTCGATCTCCCGAAAAAAATATATAATTATTTCAGGGCTACTTGCGTCTGTTAATAGGCAGATAAACAATATACATGTAAGCAAATATTAGTACTGTGAACACAATATCAACATCAGTATCGTGTTTCAACATGTGATAATTTGTATTTTCATATTTCAAATAAAATAAATATTTATATTACGATAAATTACTTGCACTGGTTAAATCAATATTTCAATATGGAATAATAGGCTGGGAAGGAACTTGCTCCCATACATCTCAAACATTTAATTGCAGCTCAAACAGACCCAAGAGTCCCAATTACATAAGCGAAAGACATCACAAAACACCCAGGCTTGAGTAAATCACATAGATCAATTGTGACCTCACCGGGAATCGAACTCGGAAGCCTCGGCGTGAGAATGTCATGCCCACGAGAAATGTCATGCCCATTGGGCTACAAGGGCTGCCATTACTTACAGTATAACTATGCAATGACTTATTTTACTATTAAATACATTAAAACATTCTTTCAATCGTTGTTTTACTATAGAAAAATAATTTTAATCAAGATGAAATGATAAATTATGGGCTCCTTCATTTCAAGGTCAATCCGGATACAGAAGATGTTGTCTAATCGTTATGAAACTTTTAATATAATTAAAATACGCCATTTAGAAACCTTTTTTCACTATTACAATTCAATGCAAGTCGAATTTTTTTTCCGTAGATTAGCGGCCCACCCTAATGTAGTTACATATTATTGGAAATTTTTGTATCGACAAAACATGGAGAAAACAAAAATACATTCACTAAGATAAACTTCGAAGTGTTAACTCATGATAATATTGTACTATCTTAAATGTTACTGTAGTGAAAGTCCAACGTTTCATATAAAATAAGTCAGAAATATTGAGAAAAAAAATGCACATTTTAAGGTCGCTTATCTCCGTAAGACCCGGTTTTTCAAGTTGGATTAAAATAAAAGTTCGTTTAAAGCATAGATTTTTACAGAAACGGATCGTTTAATCTGTGGAGAACGCAAACATTTATGCTTTAAACGAACTTTTACTTTAATCCAACTTGATACAATCGGGTCTAAGTTTGGACATTTCACCCTAAGTGTAAAGAACATTTTCTATTCAAAATTGAATGAAGAAGATACATCCAAGTTTTAAAAGTATTAGCTGTGAAACACCCCGTACAAATATCAATAGGCTACCACTTTAAATTAAAACATTCTCTTATACTTATACTTAAACGTGCTCAAGTTCATTCTTATTTGGAATTTTATTCTTAATTATACTGCTATATATTGTCGTGCTTATATACTCAGTTTTACGCTTCTCGTGTGACATGTACTTATCTTTTTGAAACTAAAAAAATCAATTAAACTTCAAAAATTAAATTGGGTTTTCAAATCCCGTAACCTGATTTTGTCTTGCATTCTAAAATTCTTCATGGGATATTGTCGTGACGATGTTGTGGTTTTTCTTACGCACCACAATCCGGAGAACCTAGTTTCTAGCTAGGTTCTGTTCTCAAACGTAGGTTTACGGTGGCCTATCGAGGTTAGTCGGTCGTGAGAGTTTCGTATGTAGTAAATTACGCATTCGGCAAAAAGTTCCATAGAATTGGAGTATTATGATGACGGCAAAGTAAAAAAATGTAAATTGACTCTGAATAACGGTGATCTCGTACATGCATTTGCTGAAACAAATAACACTAAACGTATCCGGGATAAAATTACATATTTCTGTGAGACGGGCGGAACAGATGTACAGTCCAGATAGGTAGATTTTAGTCGCAATTTGCCGGTAACTGCATACGATTTTCACACGACACACGTTCGTAGAGGCGAAAATGTGTCGGTGAGTTTATTAAATCATCCACATCCGCCACTGGCTTTGTTCCCACCCTTGTCCACAACCGGTCTGTGCCAGGTGCTCGTTCCGAACGGTAGCGACTGGAGCGCGTAATTGTTATGTTTCTCGAGTTATCGTCTCCGGCGCTGCATCACGAAATGTGGCAATAAATCACACATCGATTTTGTTAAATCGATCTCGGAATTTTTTTCCTCACCTAACCGAACGAAATAAAGCAAAATATATTTAATTCTACGACAACAACAGTGGAAATCATACTATTTTTAATACATCGCAATTATAATTGATATAAATAAATAACAGCGCAATTAATTTAAATCTAATTTACAATGCAATTTATTTATGTTTTTTTTTTTTGTTTAGTTTGTAGAACTACGTGTTTATTTAAATTCAATTTTTATACTTTGAATATATCATACCTCGTACTATAAAAATACAAAAATTATCATCTCTCCACTTCTTAATAATATGTTTAAGAAACCTAAAATCAAAGCCATAAATTAAAATAATTTATTATTTTAATCTCATGAGTTTAAACAAAATAACAATAGTTGAAATAAAATAACAATAAAAAAAGGCAATTTTAAAATGCAGTTAATTAATCACTTACAGAAAACGGGGAATCTCGATAATAAAGCAATTTTTTAATGATAAATGCCTAGGGGAAATAGAATCTCAATAAAATGGGCTATACCGAAAACATCCAACTCTGCTAAGGGGAAGGAGAAGCTAAAATCGTATAAATAAGTCGATTGTACGTCGTATACCTACTGTTTGATAGCCAAAACAGCTGTCATATTTAAAATAACGCTTTTTGCAAACTCGCAGAACTTAATAATAATATTTATTAAAATTTAATTTATTTTTAATTCCAAAAAAATGTTATGAACTTTGTTTATAAAGGGTTTTTCAATAGAATGCGAATGATATTATCATATTTTAAAATGTTGTAGCAACCATAGTTTTTTAAATTTTTTTAAAATTTATTTTAGTATTTCTCTGACAATCCACCATGTTTAAGTATACGCATATACATCGTTTGGTAATTATCTAAAAAAATATATGAAAATAACCGTTTGTGAACACTTAATGTCAGCTTCGTCAAACTTATGGTCCGCGCAATCGACCTACTGTGCTTGCTACTCGGCGAATGGTCGCAAAATTTGAAAAGGATTTTAATCGTCACCAGACTAAACCACCAATAACCACTTGAGTTTGTATTTTAACCAACCGGTTTTATAAACTATTTTTAGCTAAGGAAATTATATTTTCCGAATCCGGGTGATTAAATACATATCTATATAATAAACTCTACTGAATATGTAAACAAAGTTTATTATAAATTGAATTGAAGTTATACTCTTAATTTTTTTTTCAGTTTATGAATATCAGAATATAATTTTAAATTAAAATTTAAATTTGATGCTAACGTGTTTCAGCGCATAGTCCATTTTTATTTTATCTTTCAGCAACAATATTATATCCCTAATATACAGCGGTCTCCATCCATAATATACAGGGACCCATCCGCTCGTCCAACCCTTGTAGATACCGTAATGTATTTTGTCGTTGTACGTTGATTTTATTGATATTTCCTCTTCCAAAGATTGCTTAGTTTGATATTTAAACGTTTGAAAAAAAATTGACTTTGAAAATCGGCGGTCTCCATATACTTCATTACACACTCTGCCTATATTATCATTTACGTCATTCTTTTTACGACTATTTTTGGACTAGTACATATAAAAATAACATTATTCAACAATTTATTTTTCGGAAAAAATGTTTCAAATAGATTTTGTTTATTTAAATTTAGACTGATAATATTAATATGTTTAAAAAAATATTTATTTGCAAACAACATCAATACGTGTAGGTACTTAAGATCTTAGATAAAATAATATACACATCTACGTGTAAACTGTATCACAAATTCATTCCAAAGCCATTCAATCTTTATGAAATTTTATCGGCTAATGATAGGGATTTGGGGTGCAAAGTTTGGTAAGATCAGTTTTACAACGTGTAACCCCATAGTTGCATACCATCAGTCTTACTCCTAATGTCCTCGAGCCTTTAAGGCCCCGCGATCCCCAAGCAATGTGGCCACTGGCAATTCCATTAGCGATAGAAGATAGGAGAGGATAAATGGCGAAAAAAATAAACCGGAAACCCCCAGCTAAGGGACGGAAAACCCCGATAGAAAAATCCTGGCCCTCCTGGTATGGTCACCTATTATTGATGGAATTTGCGCTCACTTTGTAGAGAATCATATTAATAGATTATTTAAAAATATTTAATTATATTGACGTTGTTCTCTCTGCTTGAGTTTGTTAAAAAATATTTTATTTTTTCAGTACTAGTTTCGAGAAAATCAGAATTTCTCATCGACAGGTGAAGACAAACCGACTACTATTTAAAAATTATTTTAAAAAGTACTCCGTTTGTCTTCACCTGTCGATGAGAAATCTTGATTTTGTAGAAACTAGTAGTAAAAAAATGAAATATTTTTTACTACTAGTTCCGATTAAAAAACAAAATATTTTTTTACACTCATGGAGAGAAAACTACACAAATATAATTAAATATTTTTAATAATCTAAAAAACTACCTGTTACGAAATATCCAAGGAGCCTCGGTAAAAAAATGGAGACTTCTGGATTTAGCCAAGGCCCACCCAGGGCTGACAGCTTGTGATGACGACGATATGGATTTTTCATCCTACGTTATAATCAATTATATAAACAATCAAGTTAAAATATTTTCTTGGAGATTTATAACGTAATAATAAGCACATACCTACTGACATTAAGCCTCACCGCGAATTTTCGAATGCGGTGCACAGAAATTTGCGAATATTTTGTAAGAAATTCAACACCACTAACATTGCAATAAAAATTTTCCTGTAACTTTCAGGTTGTTATCGCGCACTTGCATACAAACAGATTATATTATAATTTTTTTTCTATTACACTTGCGTGCTCAGTATCCGTGCATATAATCGTTTTTCGAAGTCTGTCGGTATTTCAATGGAAAGTTCTCCGGGAAACTTGCAACGCTGGTGGCTTCTGCTCCGGCGTCTAACTCTTGCGCAGCAGCCGTACATAGTTGATTTCTTTATAGTGATTTCGTGAGATAATCATGTCTTCGTCTGCATATCCAATTTGATTAAATTTAAACGGCTTATTCTCTCAGGAATTTCTAGGTCAATGCGACTATTATCAGCTTGCAACGCCAATTTCGTAAACAGCTCTGGTACTTTCAAATATCCAATTAGCTGTTAAATAAGAAATTATGCTATATCACTTGATACATATTTTTAAAAAATTTAACAAGATTTAGATAAAATAATTTGTGAATTAAATTGTTGTTTTATTTTATAAAGGAATATAAAGTAATTATATATACAAGAATTCAAATCACGAGCGAAGTCGGGTAGTAAAGCTAGTAAGATAAACAGGCTGTAAACGGACTTCAGTAAAACGATGGATTATCATTAAAGTAACATATATTGAAAATTTATTTGTTTAATTGTAGTAAGTAATGAAAACAATAACCAAACCTCACAAAAATATTCCGGCTCAAATTTCAGCAAGATTAATAATTTTATTTTAGTTGGAAGCGATAGATTTTTTAATATTCGAAATACGTTTACTTTAATAACAATCCATCGTTTTATAAAAGATAAGACAGAAATATTGTAAAAAATTAAATCTTTTAAGTCATTTATCTCCATTACTGTTGATATTAGGACATTGTTGCTTCAAAATTTTCGACTCATAATTTCGATATGAATTTATTTACATGTCAAATATTGTGGACTAGCTCTGTCACACCATGTATAGACGATAGGACAATAAATATTGTTTTGCAATGACCACTGTCTACCCGCGTCTAATGAATAAAAGAAAATTCGTTTGATGCGTGATGATGTATGAATAAAAGAAAATGTGTATTGCTGCACATTTCAGGGATCGCAAACCAGGGTTGAGATGATTTAAATTAATTGATTTAAATCAGAGATTTAATTCGCGATTAAAATCAAATAACTTAAAAAAAATCTATGATTTAAATCAATACCTTGTTACTGCAACCAAAGGCCGAGAAGGCGGTCAAATTAGCCTTCCTTTTGAAAAATCTAAATTCGAACAAATTATAAAACTAATATAAACATAACATCTAAGTTATACAAATAAATTCACTTTTAAATTTTTTTTAAATATGACAAAATGCTGCTGTGTTTTTTAAATAATGATTGTGACTTTTAGAAAAACTTGTTGATTTTCTTTAATTTTTTTTATTTTTATAATAATATTTTTTATTAAATTTGGCAAATAAATATGCTACTGTTTTTAACAAATTGCTGACTTTTCACAAGAACTAATATGTTGATTTTTGTATTATTTTATTATTATATAATTAATATAAAATAAAATTATGTATGTTTTTTCTCAACAATAATTCACTTGCAAATTAAAAAAAATCGGAATATTTAAGAAAATCTGGTTTAAATCAAATAAATCCGATTATTTTGATTTTTTTTTAAATCTTGATTTTTATTAACCCTATCGCAAACCATTACATGGACATGTATCATTTCCGTCTAATTGGCTAGTAGAGAGTTATTTTTTTAACATAAGTAAGATTTTTCTTTTGTGGGATGCATAAATAAATAAATAAAAATAAACAATTAAATATAATTCTTAAACTGAAGGTTGTGCCGTGAAAATTATTATCCAGCCTTCGGCAGGATAATGATTTTATACGCTTATCAAAGGTCAAATAATAAATTGAAGTAGATTGTGCCAATCATCGCCGGTTGGTCTATCTTTAATTTCTTCAGAACGTATTTATACGTATCATTCTTAGTCAGCTTACTACAGTATAAGCAGCGTTAAGAAAGCAGTACAATAATCGTAAATGATAGTAGTACTGAATTTCTTGTCAACAGAGGCGGATTGGTGAGGCATACCGGTGGACAATTCGATTCACGTACAGCATTTTCCGTTTTCTAGTTGGGTCTTTTGAATCACACTCCAAGGTTTCATGGCTTAGCCCCTGGACAGGTGTATCTAAAATGTGGCCTAAGGGCCGTGCTTTGAACAGAATATTGCTAATTAATATGGAGGTTCCAGGTTCGATTTCTGATGAGGTCGCAATACATAGTTGTAATTACAATTTAATAACTTGAATGGCTTCAATAAGTACCCAGATTTTTTCTTTCAATATTTTAAAAGTGCTTGTTAAACTAACTATAGGTAGGACTCTCCAAGTAATTTAATATATCTCCTTTATTAATTATTCTGAATACGGACACTTTTTATAACTGCCGGTTGAGCAGCTCTGACCTGGATAGATAATAAAAAAATAGTTTTGCCTAAACACCCCTTCGTCTTGTACATATCTATCAGTAAGTAGTTTAACATAATTTACAGAGGCGCTTTAACAATATTTCACAAAGGCGTTTTATATTCCAATACGTCCATGGTATTTAGTCATTTGCGCTTGTATTGTATACAAATATACATCATACAATTATACGACAGTGTTGTTCGGCTAACGGATCCAGACAACAAATTATTATTTATTTGACTATTCGTTAAACGACATAAAGAAAGGATATTAAAATTTATATAACGTGTTTAATTATCATCTGCTAGTTGTGTGTCGAAATAAAAAATAATAATATGAAATCTAAATTCTAATATGCAATCCATGAGAGAACGTTTAGTCTAAGCTTTGTGGCGAGGTGTATGTGAAAAGTGAACGATGCGTCTTTATTATTTAATTGATGTAATCCCTCAAATAAAGTACTAATTTCACATTAAATCAAGTTTAGTGACGGTGAGTATTGCTTCGATACACGATAACAATTTCTGGGTTACGGAAATAATTCATAAAGTTCGCATGTGGGAAGGATTTCTCATGTTTTATGATCGCCACCAACGTCAACACCGGCCTGTATATATATTTATAGCAACATTTCAACACTTTGCGTAAATATATTTTTTTGTTTCAGAAGATTGAACGAAAATTGGCCCGTCGCGCGTAATTAAGTAGTATTTCCCACTCTAGGCAGTTGTCGCCTATCCAGAGATAGATATGCTGTTCAACATAATTTAACTGGTGGTATACACGTGTGCGATATCAATAGTAACCTCGAATCTTTATTTGAGATAGAATGAATAATTAACAAATAGGAAGCGACTAACGACTTATTTATAGCATGGAATGGATTGTGCGGGTAGAGCGTATAAATAAAGAGAAGATGGCGTAGAAAATATGAGACAAGTATTGAAAACAACACAAATAAAGGACGTCTGCAAAAAACCTGGCATAATTAGGCAGGCAAGACATTGTCAGAAAACCCTGATAGAAGTTTCAAAAATCAATGAACGAAGATATACGAAAGCAAGCGAGGTAAGACAGTTGGTTGTCAAAAAAGAAAAGTACGATTTATCACATAAATTTATTCATATTGTGTTACTGCACCTATTTTAAGTATGTATTATTAAAGCACATTGGATGCAAACACCAGATGAACAATGGAAAAATAAGCTTTAATTATTCAAAAACTACATTTCTACACATAGGGAAATTTGAACGAATAACAGAGAGGGAGAAATGAGTAGGTTGGAGTAATTTGAGATGTGGTGCTCTAGAAGAATGAAAAGATTCAGCTGGACCAAGAGATTACAAATGATGATGTTTTCTAGAGGTAGTAATAAATTTTACATTTATTATTTTTCAGCTTACTACATAAATTTACGTTCTTACAAAATCAGAATGTTTCTTAAAAATAAATATATTGCTGCCTAACTGGCCTTAACTTTATTTTTAAAATAATCTTTATATATATTAGTTATTAATTAAATTAAAAATTAACAGGCTCGAACAAACTCAAACCGAATGGCAAACACTCGTAGCATTTTTTCTACTCGGAGAGAATCGATACCCAAATCCTGTGACGGAGAGCCAGGGTTTTACAGCTAAAGTATCGGCATTGCACAGTAATTTATTACAATATCACGGTAATTTATAGTTCTGTATTCATTACAGAAGCGGTTGTTACCATACCGCGCAGACAACGTATCGAGTTTATACATCCGGAACGTTCAGTTAACGACAGTTTACGTTTAGTGCCAGTCGGTTTTTGCCCTGTGCGATTGATTGTCTTGTAATATCGTCAATTTCCATACAAAATTTATGTGTAGTCATCATCAGACGCAGATTTATATATTTTTTACGCTGTCTTAGTGAGCATTATTTTTTTGCTAAAACGCTGCAATATTAGTTACATATATTGAAAATTCATTATAATATTTTGGTTTTTTAATGGTCATATTTTTACAAAATAATGTATAAATTAAAAGTATAATGTTATGAAAATGTATGCATCACCAAAATCGTATTGCATCATTTTGGTGCGCTGCCTGATAACCAATGTCATCGAGCTTATTAAACTGATTATTTTACACCTGTATTTTTGATAGTTTATATTAGCGACAATCTGCGTGTAGATAAACTTTAATTTATATTTAATCGTTACTTACTACATTTATAATGAGGTTTATTACGTGTTAGTCTGTTCAATCTAACATTATGATATTTTAAATAAATAATATGTATATCAAAACGGTGCTGAACGAGTCAAACTATGATAGAAATATTAATTTTGTAGTGAATTATAATACAATTCGTTTTTAAAAAATTTCTTGATGATTTTAATAAATCCATTTCTTAGTTGCATGTTTAATTATTAATGGTGTGTTATATTGTTAATCTTAATTGATATTTAAACGCTAATAAAATAATACTCGTAACATAAACATATATAATGTAGAATTAATTTGTATGAAACAGATGGTAAATAAAAAGGCATTTCGCATATTAAGAACTGATAATATAAATCTTTAATACCGGTTTGATTTTAAAGTCTTCGTCAATTCGGAATGCTAAATATTATTTTCGGTCTTCGCTCGTAAAAGTTACTGGAAGATTAAAGTATGCTGTATACATGTATTAGTAATTAATAAGGACTTTGATTCGTAAAAAATATCTGACGTGTTTATCTAAATATTTTTTTTGGTAAAAAATTATGATAAGATTAATAGATAAAAGAGATTATAATAATTTTTGACATATTATACTTAGATATAATGGGATAATGAAGGAATGAAATAACACCTGAGTGAGTGCACGTGTAAAAAGATAATAATGGTTACTAAAAAGTGGGTGATTGATTCCTTTATTTTTAATCAACTAACTCATAATAAAAGAATAACGTATTTTGTTTTGCTTTACACACAGAAATAAGAATTTTATTTAGTTACTTGTAAATAAAATAATAATTTCACTTGGTTTTATAATTCTAAAAATATTTTATATGATAATATATTATTTATAAATTGACAATAAACGTTTTTGTTTACGGACTGATAAAAACTCGCACTCGTCATTGGAAATATTCAGTGGTGTGAATGTTTTATTTAAATTGGAATAATAATGCACAAATAAAGGTGATTTATTTTTAAATACAGATTTTCCAATTGTTGAAGTTGTGAAAGGCTCTTGTGGCGATCTCCGTCTGGGTTGGTAAATGACGAAAAGGCGCCTGTGGATAAATGGTGATTGGCCCAACAAAAAAAAATCGGTAATTGTTTTTGATGATTATAATTTTTACCGTGTTGTCAGTCACAACAATGAGTGTGAAAATGGTTCATTTTCTTGAATCGTGTTATTTGAAAACCTTGCAAAACTCAGGTCTTCATTTGGGATGTTCCGAATACTCAAATTGTATTCGTTTAGGTAAATGTTTGCCTCATTTTATAAATTTCTATTCCAATAAGATTAAAATATTATACAAATATTCCAAGATAATATCGAGCTGTTTAGATAAAATACGAAAATGAATGAAAAACATTTATGAATCTTAACATATTTATTTATTTCTTCGAAATTACCACATTCAATCAAAGGCGTATCAACATTTATTATGCATCGGTATTGTTATAAATTATACCAGAATTTTAATTTTGTTAATGTTGTTATAAAAAAACTACACTATGTTTCTTTCTGATTTAGGTAATTATAAAAAAAATAAGGAATTAGCCCTATCGTTTAGTTTTAAAAATAGTTTTTTTTTTTAAATAAATTGTTTCTTTGCAATCAAATTTTTTGTCACAAACTTTAAAATTAAAATAACCATAGACATTATTCATATCGTAAATAAAGATTTATTAAAGTCAGTCTAATAGACCTTACTTTACGCATTAGTACACATTTCTTTATTTCAAAAAGTGTGTTGTGTAATCTTTTATCTTCAAAAAGGTCATAAAATATTTACTTTGTACTCTAATGTCACTCTAGGACCATATATCAGGATGAATAACAACTGTTTGACGGTCCGTTTGTTAAAAAATAAAATAAAATGAGTGCTGTGGTAATTATTATCTCTGTAAAACTCAGCCGTACCAGGGGTAATCTAGAGCCTTCTCTCAGTTTTTTACTTTGTTACATTGTTGCCCTAGTGGAGCGCATTGTGTAGACGATGAGTAGATCGTGATCGAGGGTTAGCGGGCGATGAGCTCGGGGGGCATTTTTAACCCGCATTCTGTCTAGGCCCATTCGATGTTCGATCGTTTGGCTTCGCTTCAAGACTATTTCTGGTTTACCAGAGTGGCTGGACGCGGTGTCTCCGTGGGCGCATTACAAGAAGTCACCAAACGAAGCTTGACATGACCACGCAGATTGCAGAAGGAAATTCTTTAACGTTCCTTGTTTCGATATTTTATCAGAAGATGGCAAAATGTTTTTTTTTTTGCAATTTTATTTATTCACATTTAAATTGCTTCTATTTGGATTAAACTAACTCTTTCTGAATCTGGCTTTGTGATTCGAGCTTGGGTAAGTGTCTGAGTGACTTGTCGCGATTGGGGCCTACCTATTGTGCACTCCAAGTGTGAGATGTATGGACCACACCTATTCATCTCGCTAATATAAAAATAATCTCGTGTTATCAGCTACAGAGTTTGTTCCGCCCGTGCAGTTAGTTATCACTTTTGTTACTTTATTTCGAGTTTGTTCAGATTAAAATGTTTTTACGTGATAAAATTCATTATTTGTATTTATATTCGTTAAAACCATCCACGCTTATACATCGAGATGTCAGAGGTATAAACATTACATACATTTTATTTATAAATTTTGTTTTTGAATATCAATGTTATTTTTTTCTGTTTTTCTGTCACCTGCTCGTTTCAATTGCAATTACTTTTATGCATACAAAAAATTCTGTTCACCGAAGTTCCTTTTACAAATTTCATTAATTTTCAAAGAAACAAAAGAATGTTACGTCAGAACTTTAGTTAATGCAGGTACCTAAGCGTGAAAACAGACTGATTTTGAGTTTTTGACATTTGTGAAACTACAACGACATCAGAGCTATATTCGTGAAAAAATTAAAGTTACAAAGCATTTTCTGTAAATCCAATCTCAAAATCGTAGTACATTATAATGTGACTTGCCAGTTATGTGACATGACGTCACACGTTGCAGACGCGTTGCTTTAAAACAACAAATAAATCTAATTGTCAACAATGTCTTCCTATTCGCTAAAAACCGCCACAATAATACTAACACCGATATTTTTTGTAATACTTGCTATAGCACTCGCTATTGTACTAGATAAAATGCTGCAATAGAATATCAAATTAAGTAAGCATTTTTTGATTTGTGTTATGGTTGTGTTCGGTTAATTATGCTTAATTTATATACCAACGGTCGCACATAATTTGTCAGATAGATAATCGTTGCGCATGAATAAGTTATGTTATGTACAAAGTGCATGTCACGTGTGATAAACAAGTCCGGTATGCATTCAGAATCGCGCGGTATTAAACTAACGCGAAGGCATAAAGTACAATATGAATAACGGTTGCGCATATGCAGTGCGTTACAAAGTGCACGACCTTTTCATTCACCTCGCAGCGAGAGCTCAGAAGTGCATTCGTGAACGAGATAATGCTACTATTTATGAAATGGGTGACCGGCGCGCAAAGCATTATGGGGTCACTCTGAATTGCCTGATGCACTTAGGCGTACGCAAGTGCCGGTGACGGCTCTAGCTTTCCCTCGGAATCAAGGTCGCGATCTGCATATCACACCAATCTCTATTACTAGCATTTTCAATCTTCACATCGCGGCACTTTCATCTCATTTTCACCATTTTTCTTACAGATCTTTTAAGGTCATACTGGTTCTTTTGAGGTTATAATAGGTATTTTAATGTCATAATAGGTCTTTTTTTAATACCGTAATATTTATTTTAAGGTCATAATAGATTTTTTAAGGTCGCAATAGATCTTTTAAGATCAAAATAGGTCACGAGTTTCTAGTCTGTACGACTCATGACCTAATTTGAACACCTTTACCTGGACTTACGTATAACGATTCTATCATTTTCTCGCGAATAGGTTGAGCATCCACACTTAAAATTTATTGAAATATTTTCAAACGTGCGTATATGTATAAATGTTTTAAGGTTTTCACGGCAATTCAGAATCTTCTGGTTTAAATTTACAGGGAATATTCCTCCGGATGTTTCGGATTCCATTGCAGGGTCCATCATTAGGACTGGTGTGTTGTTATGAGTGTAGATATTATGGTTAAGTATTAGCTCACGATCGCTGTGTTAAAAGCTGCTATCATAGATTTTGCATGTATTTATTTCTTAGAGAAACTAATAGAAATATACTAGTTACAAATTAATGATATATCAAAATTCCACATATATTTCCACGTAATATATGTATACCTACTTTTCATGTATTCATGTCAAATTTTGTATGATTTGTTAGTCTGTAACATAATTTTCAATTTTATTTCATTCAAAGTTTCTAATCTTTGAACTATAAAAAAATTATTTTGCAACTTGTTCCTCCTTTTAATTTTGATAAAATGTTTTTACATTGTATGTACTTTAATATCACATAAGAAGTGTCTTTCAAAGTCTTTAATGACTTATTTTTGTATGTTAAAAATTAAAATACAAATAAAAGTAAATAAAAAAGTTCACAAAAGCGTTTGACATAAATTATTCGTATTTTTGCTCACTGACCTCATATATATCTTTGCTATGTTTATCCAGACATTGTGTTTTACTATCCAGGTAATACTAATTACTTACAGACAGAACATCTTATATAATTTTTTTCGTTAATCTGGAGATTAACTGTTTTAAATTTCTGCGAAAAGATAATTGTATTTTTTTATCCTTGCTACTTACGAGGTGATCCATTGCGAATCGATAGTGATCATCATTTTGTGTCAGTGCATTAACAATAAACTAAGCATGTAAGCCCGATAAATCAAGATAATTATTAGCACGTAAATATAAAATATTATATTTTCAATTCTTTTGATGATTATTCGACATGCAAAACAACAGATTATTATAAATTTCGTAATTTTAAAAGTAGAAATTTTTTAATTCAACTCATTTCAAACACATTCATTTGATGTCGTAAAAATCGTATTTTTATTGGGCTCCGACTTTGCTTGCTTGGCTTTTCAACGGTACATTAAAAATGATTTTTTGAAGCAATATAAACATTTAGAAAAATGACACTAAATTTAACTTTTTAATTTCCTTATAATTTAAATAGATTTTTTCAGTAGATTAGCATACCATACATTAGTATGTAGAATACTTTAAAAATCCGAAATAACATTACACTAACGCTGTATTTTTGTTTCAATCAATGTAATTAATATTCAAACCTCAATCATCATTTAAACAGACTTCACGACCGGATTCAAAAGTCATTAAAATATCGCATCGAATTTTTTTTAAATGTCTGTTGATCAAAATGTCTGTTGTCAGAACATTTCTGTACACCAATAATTAACTGTTTATTTTATTTCTCTTTTATGATGTCATCATAATTAATATAGTATCGTAAATATGTCACAGATATATGAATAGATATTAACGAAAAATCTTATAATCAATATTTTACCCTTCTGTGTATAGTTTTCTGGGAAATTCTGTCGTGTATATCTGACTTCTCTGGCCTAAGTTTAGGATCCCATTGCAGGATCCGTCATTAGGGTCAATGTGTTGGATGATGGACCCTGCAATGGGATCCGAAAAGTCGGGTAGAGAGGTCAGATATAAACGGCAGAATTTCCAAAAACTACACACAGAAGATTCTAAACTGCCGTGAAAACCTGAGAACATTTTTAATATTTTACCCACTTACTGACCAATAATCGCTCTGAAATTCGGCACAGAGATGTATTCCTGATGGCAATACAATAATCATTAATTAATTTTACAAAATCAGTTTAACTGTTCAAAAAATATTTTTAAATGCTGACGCATAATTTATCTTGCAACTGCATCCAAATTAGTATTATTTTTGTGATGTGACAAATAAAATCCGTGTGGTACGCATGAAGTTAGTGACGTTTGCACATTTTGCAGTGGAGGAGATCGACCAGTACCTGACGTATGTGGGGGGCCCCGCCGGGGCGCTGGCCCTCACGGGGGTCGCAGCAGCCTCGGCCTTCTACCTCGCCTCCAGACCCTCGCCGGAAGAGCCGCTGGTGCCGCTCATGGAACAGAGCTACGTCGTGCCGGTGAGTTTTCTATATTTCATTTGGTTCGCCAACTTCTCGATGGAAATGTACACGGTTATTTGGAAAACATTAATAACCTCGCAGGACTATATTCCTGCCTTGATTATGAATCGAAAATGTTAAAGCGGCCATGACCTAATATCAATAGTTATGGATTTATGCAATATCAAAAATTGCATTTCTTTTTCAATATTTCTGATTTATTTTTTACAAAACTTTGAACTATCAACATTAAAAATCTTTATGGAAGAGTAAAAAAAACAACTAACAACTAAAGTAACACTAAAATTCAACATGTAAAAGTACTTCTTTTTTGACGGGTTAGTTGGTAGTTTCATAAATACAATGATAGAATTAATAGTGGATTTTGTGTTATTTATAATGAAAATGTTGTGATACATGACTTGAACATTTTTTTTAAAGAATCGGATATACGAGTATGTTGTGACCCACATACGGAAATACGTTCACCATCTGCCGTGCTAGGAAAGTGCTCTATGCATGAACTGTGAAGAGAAACCTCTTTATTGGGCCCTATGTTGGTGAGATTGGATAATGGACAAGCGAATCGGTGAACAAGTCGTCTTCGTTCGTCATTAAACGCATTCTTTTGAAATAACGAATCGGCGAAACGGAAAATATAAACTATGTTTCTCTCCACTTGAGTGTAATTATAATTTTATATTTAACAACATTAGATTAAAAGGGGATCGTCGTTGTCTTACTAATAATAACTTTTCTGAATTCGCAAACCAAATCGTGGATATTAATCGTTCTTTCCATTCATGTAGATCGTCGTTGTCTAACTAATAATAACTTTTCTGAATTGTCAAACCAAATCGTTGATATTAATCGTTCTTTCCATTCATGTACCATTAAACTTCTCGTCACGCGTAAAGGTAATAAAATAAATCATTTTGAAAGTTGATATTGGTATTCTTTCAAATAGCCCATCATCATTAAAATAGTCACTCGCACACTACATGTATCTAGGTAGCCTAGGGATATCTAGGTCGTGGGAGACAGGGAACATTTTGAGAAGGGGTGAAGTGAAGAGATTTATTTGATTATCGATGTTTTTTTTTAATGAATTTCAATTGTTTCTTAATTATTTTATTTTAGTCCGTATGTTTGTTAATGTAAGATGTTTACATTTGTATTTTTGAATGTGTTGTTGCTTTCTATACTATGGTGAGCATATTCTGAAAAGTTAGTGAGGAACCGTTCTTTGAATCCATTTTCTATCGATCTGCCTGTTTGATCTAAACCCCCACTGCAGAGTAATTTGTTAGCGTTTTTCGACATATTATTTTTTAATTGTCTCTCATTTGAATTGTCCGTGTATAAATATTATCAGAAAATATAAAACTACCAAAACAAAAACCTGTGAAAATTTCATGAAAAGATTTCCCGCTTTGTGATCATTAAGGTAAAGCCATTTGTAATGTGTTTTCTACCATTGGATACCGAATACAGTTACATGTTACGTGTAATGTATATGGTTTACCGTAAATCTTTGAAGTACCAGTAAGCCGCGAGGTTCCTATATTTGAACGAATGCGAATAGTCGAGGAGGTACTCGAGTATCGATGTCAGCAGCTGGTTCTCGGGTCCTCGTGGGAAGACGGGGTCCCTGCCGCTCTCCCACGCTCCACCGACGAGGAAGCTCCGGGGGTGACCTTTAAGTACTCTCGGGCGCACAGAACGACGCTTTGTGCGCGATACACGCGGAATTATTGTAATGAACTGCGATATTTATCTGAGCTTCTACCGGTTCACTCTACCGGTAAAGTCGTGAATAAAGTACAAAACGGTATAGCCTTAATATCCTTTTTTTTAGGTTTAGTCGCATACCACCAAATATATAGACGTGAACTGACGTAAATTTCTTGGTACGCGGTCTGGTCTTGTTTAAAAAAAAATTGTAAGCTTGTAAATTTTGGAATATTTACGAAAAGGCCAAACTAAATGCTCTAAAGAAGTATAATGTTTTAGTAAGCAAGTCGCTCTTTATTACAAAAGGACGTTTTTATTTAAAGAGACTCGGTTTGGAATGAAAAATAAAATTATGATGTTTAGTAGTTTGTAAAAGCTATCGAGCTGACACACTTGTAGAATAGTAGTATAGGAGGATTGGACCGCAAGTAGAGTACTCAAGAGTATCGTAGTCTCTAAGGAATGGAAAAAAAATATCTATTGTAAAAAATACGTTTTGTGTACTGGGGGTTTTAATAATGCCACAATGAAAATACTTTAATTGCAGTATAAATGTGTCGTAAATGTATTCAGGGGACAAACTTCCGCTGTCTCAATCTCCTCGCCCAAAGGGATCTTAGTTCATTTCTGTATAATTTGATGCTCTGTGGTTTTAGTCATTGACGTGTATTGGCTTTAGTAGTTTATTTAAAATTATACATTTTTCCGGTAAAGTTTTCCGTTCATTCGCCCTCCACGTACACATTGTACAATCAATTACATTGTTTTGTCATACGTAATATGTATTCGGGATAAAGAGACCTTATGAATACGACATTGTATTAGTCCATGATCAAATCTATTGATGGACAAAATACTCGAAAATAATTATTATTCCACTCAAGCATAGCAAAAAAATTACGCTATTTTCTGTTCATTGCCCATTTAACGGTACAACCGTGAATTGTTTTATTCGAAGTGCTACATACATTCAATACTACGTACTTCAATCAAAACTATGCAAAAATATTTATAAAGTTTTCTTAACCTTTTTTCTATGAAATATTTTCAATAAATTGGTATCAAAGTAATGGCTACGGAATCATCTGTCGTATTTGGCGATTGTATTCACACTGAGATGGGTACTATTTAATAACAAATTAAGTGATACATATTTGTCATGAGACATGGGACACTGTACGTCATCCATTTCAAGAATATAAATGAGTTTTTCTCTGGCACCATTTCAAATGTCTTCGAACATTGTACGTATTGTATCATACTAGCTGATATATCTGGCGTTGCACGTGAGTGACCGCCCTATCGCACCATCCCTTCCCCGCACCCCACCTATCCGACGCCCCACACCCCCTGCTAGGGCTGTGCTATCCGCCATGAAAGGATCCCCGCAGCAAGACGTGTGCTAGTAGCTACGTGACAAGTGTCTCGTAGCAAAAACTTTGGCGGAGTCTTCCTCATTAAATTTTGAATGCAAAATATTTACACTTTGGTCGAAATGTCGACGTTTTGCGATTTTTTTTTCAATAATTCTAACTTATTTTCTGTAAAACGTTGAACCTTCACCACAGTAACTTAACTACGCTTAAGTCAAATAAAATCATTAAAACCTTGCATAAATTAGAAAATTTTGCAACGTTTTTGTCATTTTATTGGACTCGGATTAATATTTCCTATTTACTGTCGTGATAGTTCAACGTTTTACATAAAATATGTAAAAAATATTGAAAAAAAATATTATTAATTTTAATTATCTCCATTAATTTCACCTAAAGTGAATTAAAAAAAAAGATATTTAAGATTATTTAATTATTTTTAAAAAAAATATTTTTTATTATAAAAATTTAATGAGGAATACTCCCTCCAAGTTTTTAATACTATCTAGGAGATACTCTGTATATAGAAAACACTTACAGGGTGTCCCGTATCTCGACGCCAAGTCGAAATCGGGTGATAGGCCAGGCCAAGTCATAATAGTTATCAGAAACATACTTAAAAAAAATCTATGTCATGTGTTTTAAAAATTATAAGCATTTAAAAAATCTACACCCTGTGACGATCTTTTCACTCCTGTTGCTACAAATCTTTATTTTTCTTCATTTTTTTATTATTATTATTATCTAATCCTGAATAATGCTTCTGTAAACTTTTGTCTAAAATTCAAAGCCAACTGCTCCAGCTTGTAATAAAGTGTCATTTTTTTTACCAAACCAAGTATTCAAAATCAATACTTTGTCCAGTTTTAACGGACCGTTTTTTTTAATTTTTTTAAAAATATTTTTCTGATAACTGTTATGACTGGCCTATCATACGATTTCGGCTTGACGTCGAGATACGGGACACCCTGTATATCGCACCCATTAATATTTTGTGTGCCCCATTATTATTTTACAATGAAAATAAAATATTTTTGTTTTCCTGATGAAGAAGCCATTGGCTTTGAAACATGTTGATTTTTTTCAATAAATAAGTGGTTTAAACAAAGTTAATTTATATTAATTATGAAAATAATGCATTTGCATTCTGACACATTTTTCTTTAAATTGAGTGCATACCCCTTTTAAAATGTGATTGATTTGTTATAAGGAATATCAAAACAATAATGATATTTTGTCATGTCGATATGCAAAACTCATCACTTATAATGCTTACAGTACTGTTTGAATTTCGAGAAACAAACGCTAATCTCCATTGTCTCAGAATGCATGTTTTGGGTAGGCGATTGCCCTCTGCACTCGGGATGCGATATGCATGCGATTACTCAAATTATTTTAGTGCGTTATCTCGGCAGAATATATTTTATTTATACGCGAACTAAATAGGTATATTGTCCAAAACGACTCCTACGCTTTACATCGGCACTAGCCATATACCCGTGAAAAATCACGGGACATAATTATTGCGGGATTTTAAAGCTGAAAATTCATGAGTAGAAAACCATTTGTTATTTTATAATTGACTATTCGCTTAAACCTAAAATTAAATATAATAAAATAATAATATAACAATGTCAAGTAATTTCGTGTCACACTCTAATTATCTAAAGTTTTAATTCCGCAAGTTACAAATTTAGGGACCGACTGACAGAGAGACAACGAAATTGTTATATTTAGATTAGTGTGAGGAATTATGCTTTGTTTTATATGCTTTTGTAATAATGCTTTTGTAATATTCCTGTTAGCTCTTTGAACACCCCGTGGACATTCGAGTACCATGTCTACCGAGAAGAACACGTAGTGAACCGATTTCTCTCTAACCTTCCCTTTATCTCTATATATGCAATATGTAACTATTTAATTCTTATTTTATCTTGACATACATATATAATGATGCGAATTGAAAGAATATAATTAAGTTAATTATTATGTCAACCTTGTGCGCGCGTACAACGGTACAAAAAATAATATCGTTCCAAGAGGGTTGCCAATATATCTTTCTAATTCGAATTTATTAATTTTTTGTAGTCATTCCTACTTAGTCCTACCTACCGACACTGATAAAATATTTTGACGACAGACAATCTAAAACTTCAACAGACAAATATAACCAAAGTCGACACAGAATGAAATAAACTTTTCCAATCTCTGGAAATTTCATGTCGAAAAAAATTACCAGATTATCGTATAAATCAATAGATTGCCATTTTTATAAAGAATAAATTCTTCATTAAATTTGTAATTCATTATTCTTCAGAATAATGAATTTTTTGTGGTGTATCGTGATTGGTGATATATTTTTTAAAAATATTATTTTTTGTTTTATTTTTCCTTTGCAGTATTACCTACTTGTGAACCATTTATAAAAAGTAAAAAAGTTTTGTTTCGTATTATTTCAATATTTCTTCGTAGTCCTTTCATTTGCCTTTTCCATGCTCTCCTGGATCGTCCTACAGAATTTTTCCATATGATGCTGACAAGAAAATAAAGGTAGTCTTACGTTCCCCGTGTGGAGGATATGTCCAAACTAACCAAGCTGAGATCTTTCTACAATATTGGTAGCAGTCATTGATAGATAAAAATATCTTTCATAATAATATTGTATTTTAATTCCTACGCGATGTGTCGCTCATAATGTTCATTTCGTTTTAAGTATATATAGAAAGAAAGTAATAATACATATATTATATTCTTTATTACATCGTTGGTATAACGAGACGATTTTATTTGAGGCATCTGTGAAAAATCTATAAAAAGCTGTTAAACGCGTGACAAATTCTTCTCTTCGTTGCGCAAGCGGCATATTTCTAATCACTTCAAGGTTCTCGCGACCGAGTCAGATCACTAAAATAACAAAATATACAGTTATTTTAGACATAAATCACCCACTATTGTCAAAAAATATTTTAAAACTGCTTTTGATCAAGGGAAAAATATCTTAACTCTCCCGTTGAGCAAAGTGATTTTATAATCTCAGTTCAGAAAAATAATCGGCTTCGCTGAAATTTTCATAACATATTAATACCCATATTCCTATTTATTTATTTATATTTGTTCGTAAAACCAACAGCTAACAATAATTAAGTAAATACAAAGTTTTCACAATCAGTGAAAACCTATACTTGGCTTTTATGTCTAATTCGAATGAGTATACAATTGAAGAGCATCTAATGTACATGTTTGCAATACTTTGGTTTATAATACTTTTTGTTAATTTTATCATTGAAGTAGTAACATTAATGGAAATATAATGACTGAATGAAAATCAAAAATGATAAAAGAAGTGGATTATATTTAGAATCATTATTGTAGGTCATTTTTATGACTCAACCAGAAAATGCTAATTAGTCAGACAGATGAGAAGAATATGTAATTATCAAGGGGAAAGGATTTTAAAAATAACCTGGTCGAACTCCAACCGCGAAAATGAAACTAATTTCTTTTTATTTTTTGATACGGGCATGCTTAACAGATACCCTCCTTCGTCGGAATATACAGAGTATCCCAAAAATCAACGTCACACCTTGGAGGGCTGATAGGCCAACTCGTGATTGACCACAATATCAAAATATTAAACAATCGTTAATTTTCGCGACATATTGGCATATGAATTTCGCGAAAAATCGACATATTAGATCAGTTTTTCGAGTGTCACATCTATAAATTGCATATTCTAAGATTGCAACTTTCCCGGTTCACATAATTGACCTTTGGAAAAAATAAATATTATTTTTTTTCCTAGCCAACTTCGATTATTCAGACTCTATCACGCTATCTGGCAAATTATTTTTAAAAATTTCTCATTTATAGTATTTTTTTAAAAGTTGTTGTATTTCCTATGTTTTATTTTTAAAAAAAGGTATTGCTATTTTACCGCAAAAGCAGCTTATTGTGATATCATTACAATAATTATGATTTCTAAATAACACATGTTTTTGTCTTGTCTTTCATTCTTGCATTTGTTACAGGTATCAAACCACACATTTGTTGTTATATCCGAAGTTTTAAGTACATAAGATAATAAACAAATATATGTGTCGTTTCAAACGCGTCGTGTCGTGGGGTTAGGTGAGGAAGGGATGTGATGCATTTATCTGATGTGGTGTTTGTAATAAGACCGGTCGTTAAACTGGGTAGATTATTTCTGTTGCTCCGACCACTGACCAAATACCCTGCTGACAGCGACAGGACATTTTATTAAGATCACAGCTGAGCACAATATGTCAGACGGATGTACATCATTTTCTCAGCCGTTCTTGTCGCATATGTCTTTACCACAGCTATATTTTGATTCTTGCGCAATCTACATCACAGTCAGAAGGAGATATTTGAACAGTCGGTTTTGTGTGACGGCTAAAAGCTTTTTTGTTACATTGCTCTACGCTGTGATATATATTTAAATAGATTTTCTCATATTATCCCAATAATAATTTGTTTGTCGAATCGTCTCACCACATTGGCGAATGTTTGTTTGTCTCGATTGACCTTACCATTGTTTTGCCAGTTGTTAGCCAGATGTCGGTTTATTTAATTTACTAATTTCCGATTTTCATATGTAATCTTGATTGTCATTATCCATTGTCAAATTTAAATAATGTAATGATGATTCTCCTCCATGATGATGATTCTCGGATATCTGTCGTGCATTTACTAGGGTGGTACAATGCTGAATATGCTGTGTTTTTGACACCGATCATTTTAAATAACGGTGGACCGCTAGATATATTTGATAAAGTTTTGATTTAAATAATGATACTGTCTTGTTTCTTTCATTTACTATAAAAAATATTTTTTGTACTTTATTAATATAAAGAAAACGCATTGTATAAAACCACTAGTTATTGAATAATCATGTTTCGGGGCCAATTGTCCCCTTTCATCAGGATACAATGTGTACAAAAAATTCAAATTGGAAATATTAACAATAATAAAATAAATTAAATATACTATATATATTACCAAATGCTTTTTGCAAATAGTTACCTATTAAATTTGTTTTCACATTAGTTCTTAATTAGTAATTCAACTAGCAAGTATTTATTTTTGTTGAGATGAATAGTAGAAGTCTTACAGAGACGAAGCTATTTATATGATTAACGTGTATGGACGTCTCTTGTATGATAAGCCAGGGCTTACAACCTGTATGAGCTGGCTTAAGGGATCACTCTACACAATGCAACGTTCACCGGTTCCGTCGTAAGAACATCCACACGTTATTAAAATTTTGAAAGTTGTATATATGTTTCAATACTTAAAACCTTCCATATAAAACCTTGCTTAGTACTCCACTTCCAAAAAAATATAGAAGTATCATTACCAGCTGCGAAGTCTATATAATATATAATAATATATATATATATATATATATATATTATATATATATATATATATATATATAATATATACTGTTTCATGAGAAAGGCCTACAGTCTCTGGACCATTGTATAAGAGACTTCCATACACGTTTCTTATATAAATAGCTTCGTCCCTGTGAGATTTCTATAATGCATCTTAATTAAATAATAATCACGCAGTGGGCAGTAATTGTGTTCTCAGAACATACATATAAACATATTGTTATTTATTTTTGTTAATGTTATGCTTCCAATTTTTACCATGCATTTGTATCCCTATGAAAGGATCATTGACCACGAAACATGTTGATAATTCAATAAATAGTGATTTTATACAAAGTTTTTTCTTCTTATTGATATTAATTTATTAGTAGAAGTAATATTACAATAAAGTTATTTTGTCATTATTGAAGCAGATATTCACCATGCATTTCTTCGGGCCATGTGTTTTCATCAATCTATTGCCACACGAACGCGACTGATTATAGGCACGCGTCTATATGGTAACCACGCATTCCGTAATGTGTGGTTACGATATAGTTAAGCTACGAACTGTCTTCGGACTACGCCGATGGAGCGACGGTGCTAAGTGCCAATGTGCAAAAGCTCGTTTCCTCTCTCGGGGAGCGGATCAGTCCCGGAGAGCGCCTGCCGTCTCGATCTAACTCGAGCGGATGAACGTTCTGGGTCCTCTGCCAATTGTGGCGGGCGCGTCCGTCCCGGAGGGTCAGTAGCGCTTTTGCCGCCCTCCACTTTCGAGCGCTTTCCGCCGCCGCGCGCGCCGTCGCTTCCTACGGTTTCGGCTTCCGAAGCGATCCATTTCACCGGGCTTTTCTAGCGGTTTCATTATTATCGGAACACAAATGTACTTCGATCAGTGTCTTTAACCAAGTTCTCACTCCGCCGATGCTCGACATCTCCGTATTTCTTTAGTGTCGTTACGTAACGGAACTGCTTTTTTTTCTTTTTTAATTTTGCCGCGAAGCGCGCAACTTGTGTCTTTTTATAAAAGTGTCGGTGCGAGGTACTTCGGTGTGTGTGTGTATGTGTGTGAATTTTAACAGTGAACATGAGATATAAAGTTCGCTAATGTCAACGCGTTCCTTTTGAAGACATCGTCAATTTCGCGTTGTTCAGTGACTGGAAAGTTGAGCAAGGGCGAGGAAGATGCCGTGCTGCGCGTGCTGCAAGTCGGTGCCGCCGCTGAGGCCCCCCATCGACCTCAGCACTCAGACAGACGTGCTGCCAGTAAGTCCCGTGTTCCATCCGACATTTTATTCATCGTAGAGAGATGAATTAAATCCATTCTCTAGGCGAGGGGATTGGGTTGCGTCGGAAGAATGTCCCGCCGCGCATATATTTAAAACCTACTTACAATGCAGTTAAGGTACCTATTTATTATTGTATAATTAAACCCTCTAGTAAACAAAACGCTTTTTTTACAAAAGGTATTATTAAAAAAAATTCCTTTCAAACTAAGTCTCTTTTAGTAAAAACGTATTTTTGTGATAAATCGCGACTTATTTTTTATGACTTACTTTTTAATGAGAAGCTTATTGGTCTTGTGGTTAGAACTCTCGCCTCGTGATCCTAAGTTCGCGGGTTCGAACCTCACTCCAGACCAGCAAGTTAGTCCTATTTTCATAGCATAAGCGTTTAGCTTAATTTAAAAATAGTAAGAAAATTGTCACCTATATGCGACACGTATTCCGTGTTCGTATCTCTATTTTTTTTTAAATTAAATAAAATTAAAGAGTATTTAGTTTGACCTTTTTATAGTTGTTTCAAAATTTTCAAGCTCGTTATAATTCTTTCCAACAAGTCAAGTTTCGGAATCAGCCGTGGTACCGGACCGTGTAACAAAAAAATTACGTTAGTTCATTATTATATATTTTGGTGGTCTTTGATTCAAATACTATAAAATCGTCAATTGGCGCCTATTTTTTCCGTTTTCATTAATTACAGATTAATTACCTCTCGAGTATTTTTGCCAACACACGTGGCGCGTAATAATTTATAGTAAGATAATGATTAAAATAGAATAATCATACATCTATACAGTCACACGAAGAGCGTATCATTTATGTACTCGCTCTAGAAGATTATGAATGAAGATGAGAGCAATCGTAAAAATACTTATTTTATTTTTACGATTTTTTTATTGGAAGAGTCGGGTGCATCCTGGTTTGTAATTTATGAATCCTTTTTATATCTGTACACGGTAACCAGAAACTCGATTTGAACGCATGTTAATTAGGGTTGCATAATACGTATGCGGGAAATTGTGAGATAATTTATTGCTTTGATTGGTGAATGGATTTGTTGGGCAATCCGGGTGGCATCGCCTTGTATCAAGAAGACCGTGTTACATGTTTTATGTTTTCCTGTTACGTCATCCCTTCTCGTTCGGTCACCTTAGGTAACGCGTGTCTGGTGTCCGTCATGTTTTGAAAATACCCCAATATATTTTCTGATGTGCACTCGCGTACAATGTTATCTGTCTGTTTATTGTGTCGTGATCGCCAAATGTCGGATGATATTTTTACTTTGTGTAGAGTAACTTCACATGCCTTCTAAATGGTTGCCAGTTATCGCGTCCAAAAATAATAAGACTAAAATGTCACTCAATGTCACTATCTACAATAAACATGCAAATCATTGCACCTTGCGAAATACGAAATTACCGAAATTGTTAGTCATTTTCTAAGAAAACGGTTTTTTATTCCCTTTTAAAAAATAAGAAGCCACGTTATTATAATTATTTACGTATGCGTATAAACACAATGTTATTGTTTTAATTTTTTTACATTTTGGCATCAGATTCTAAACATGCAAGTAAATCAATTTAAATAATATCTCATAAAAAGTAATGAAGGTGTAACAGAACCTATTTCGTTTTTATATACCACGAAATTCGCAATTTTTCAAGTAAAGGTATAATTTACATTTTTTTTAAATTATAAGACACTGGTGGGGTACAAAAGTAAAAGCAGCAATATCGAAAAAATTAAAAAATGTTTTGAATGCCGTCACCGAGGATTACTAACTAAACATGCACTGAATTCTAGATTTTATGTACCTATTCCCTCCAAAATCATGTTTCCTACGAATTTATACGCTATGTTTCCTATAAAATTTCGAATTCAGTACATTATAAATTAACAATCCTCGATGACTGCATTAATTTTCTTTGGATATTGCTGCTCTTGCCTATATACCCATACTTGTGTTATTTGACAATAACTTTTGCATAAGTATTAAACCATCGCTAGGCATTTATTTGTATAAGTTGTACAAAAATATAATTTTTAAGTGTGTCTTCGTACACACTTTTGACCTAACACAACCAGAACAGTTTTTTAAAAGTAGGTACTCCAATCTTCTTCTTCTTTCTGCATCTTGTGAAGTTGGCGACCACTTGTGTGTCCTGCTGCCCGTAACAAATCCAAAACCTGTCTCATTCGGGACATTTGCCTTCCTTTTATCTTGCGCTCGAATATTAGTCGTTGGAAGCGATATTTATCCCCATGCAGTACGTGACCCAAATAAGAAAATATAAATATTCAATCTTCAATTCAATTGAATTGTACGGTAGAGGATTTTTTCTTTCATAACTTTATAGCAATTCTCAAATAAAAAATTTCAGTCAGCATGCTTTTGCAAGCCAAGCTCGTGTACATAGTCGGGATGTCTGACAAAATGTGTTATGTAATTTTATAAGATGATGATAAACAAATTAATCAAATCTTTCTTTTTCATTTGTAATGTAGAGTTGTTTAAAGTATTTAGATTTAAATTTTTGCCATTTTATAAGGTGATGAATTTAAAATTTTGTTGACAGTTTTATGCAAATTATGTAAAACAACAAAGTTTCCGCTTTTATCACGTATTTAATATACACGTCCCACTTTCGTTAACGTATTTCTCGACATTCTTTGGCTCGGAGCGTTGGTCTTCTTCGTTGCGCAAACATTGCATTACGCTGCGCGGAGTTTGATATTAGCAAAAATAATATAGCACAATCATTTGATTTGCATCTTTTAGATCTTTCCTCGCTCTGATCATCACATATCTTGAGCTTGTCTTGAAAATCTTCTGCTGCATTTATTTTTACAAATTTTACGCAAGTGTGCGGTCGTCACTGACACCTCGTCGCTCAACGCAATGTTGCGTCAGGGAACTAGGCACCGATAATTTCGGTAAATTATTACACTTAATTAATTTCACTTCTTATTTTATTATAGGGTGCCTCATAGCGAAACTTAATAGGTGGGTTCCTGCCTTTATAATGAGCCGAAAATGTTTAAGCAACCATGACCTAATGTCAATGGTTATGGAAATATGCAATAACAAAGTTTGCATTTTTTTCAATATTTCTGGCTTATTTTTTGCAAAAAGTGCATTTTGCAAGTACAAAAATGAGTTTTTCACAATCGATATAAGTTATTATAATTATAGTTCAACTTTTTGCAAAAAATAAGTCAAAAATACTGAAAAAAATGTAAACTTTGCTATTGCGTATCTCCATAACTATTGATATTATTAGGTCATAGTTAACGGATCTCATGGATTTCATGGATCCACCTGAAAAGTTTTATCTACGACCTATGAGACACCCTGTATTTAATAATATTCTTAAACTACGATATTATGTGACGATGTTTGCAGAAATTAAGATCGTTGTGTGTTTTGTTATATGGTGTGTTTATCCGAATTTACATGGAAATTTCTCCAGACTACTATATTAATTATTATTCATCCCTTGGCGGCTATTCTGTCTTTCGACAAATACTTAGTTTTCCAGCTGCTCTATACATTGTATCTTTCAATATACCGTCACTGCGATTTCTTAAATTATTTACATAGGATATATCTTAATAGTAATATGATAGTAGTCTTTGTTTAAAATATCAGTATGTAACGATCTGTTATTATTAAAATGTATTTTTTATCAATTTGTTGTTTTGTATCATAATATAATGCCAATATATTATAACATCTTCATAATTTCCGGTTAATCAGTATTATTTTCAGAGTTTTACCGATAAAATCATTTTTCGGTAAATTCGCATTCCCTACTGGGAACATACACTGCCGGAAATTTTTATTTTTTCAATAATTGCAAAATAACTTTGTGGTCACATTATTATATTATTTATAGTGAAAAAAATAAAATATTTTGTATAAAATCATTACTTATTGAATAATGTTTCGGTGCTAATGGCCCCTTCATCAAGAAACGACGTATAGTAAAAATTAAAATTGGAAGTTTAGACCTTTAAAAAATATATGAGAGTTGAATAACTAATTAAGAACTAATGCGAAAAAAATAAAAATGTAATTTTTTGCAAAAAGGTTTGTTTTTTTTATAATTTAATGTTTTTTCCGAAAGGTAATTAGGAAATTCTGAATGGTTATTGCTATTTAAACATATCAGTGCTTAATTCTAACACCAAAATTTAATTACTTCTAAATGCTTATAAAAAATGTGTTCCTTGTGCCTATATGTTCTACCTATATAAAAATTACTGCAGTATGTGCCAATAAAATCAAAAGCACGGGTCGCTTTTTCTCAAACCCCAACAATCGCATAAGCTGGCATATTCGCATCACTGTGTCAAACTCTCTCATCGCAATTATACTCGATTAGTTATCTTATTAATAGATTGCTAATATCAGCCCCATGCTTTTGATTTTATTGACTTACGCATGTACTGTGACCGCTCTTAGTACTGTGAATGTTAAAAAATATTTTTAGTCATTTTATATTCACTTGTATTATAATTAATTCGAATCGCGTCGAATACGTGTTTCTTTTCCTTATGCCATTAACCTCTAAACTCAAACGTCACTTTTATAATAATACATTCCATCAGATGTCACCAGCATGTGCAATGACCCATAAAATAATGCTTCTGCATTTTAGATTTTGTAATATTAATGAATGATTATTGTATTGTCATCTGGAATACGTCTCTCTGCTAAATTTAGCTATTGTTGGCCATGAAGTGGGTCAAATTTGATTACAAGATTTTTGACTGACGGACAAGTGAAGCTTAATGAAATCGTGTAAAAATAGTTTTACAGCAATAATGATGAATGAGTTAAATTTAATACATTATGTACGTACTGGTCGGGATTATACATGAACTTGAGTCGTAATCATGTGACATTAACCTAATTTCAGTTTTGTACGCCCGCACCAGTCCGTTGCGGAAGTGGTTGTCTGAATCACATGTTCGTGACTGACACTTGCGATTCTTGGGGAAGTATTTCAAGAGCAGCAGCTCTGCTGACTGCTGACTGCTGTCACGTTATTAATTTATTTGGCCGCAGTCCATTGCCACTGTCACATTGTCGATACTGAATTCAACATACGTAAATGGAAACCAATGCTTCCTCGTACCAGCAGATAGTATTCACGTGATTCAATTTTCAATAGATAAATAAATAAATAAAAAATTATCTAATCCATAGCTTTAATGCTTGTTTACATTTATAGGGTACTTTTTTTAGAGGTATAGAATTTTAACATGAAATAAAATACATAAAAATCGTGGTAATGGGCATGGATGGTATTGGCTTAATTTTATGCCATTAGTGCTTAAATGTAGGGTGTTTTTAACAATTTTTTTTTCGAATTGGTAACACTTATTCCAGCGACAGCCAATTTGACAGCTGATAGCTGACTTGTGCTCAGTTTGGTTTGCTGTTTCACTTTGATTAGACTTACGCCTAAACAACGCTTTCAAATTGTGCAAATCTATTTCGAAAATCGTTGTATCGTAATTACATTTAAACACGAATAGCATAAAATTAGCTTTTCAAAAAATTAAAAAAAAACAAGGCAATTTCCACGGTTCTTTACATCATGTGTTTTATTTCATTTTAAAGTTTTATACCTCTGAAATTTTTTATATCTTAAATTGATTTAAAAACTGTGATAAAATGAAATAATGTAAACCATGAAATGTAATTTTTATTTTTAACGAAGAGTCTAGTTTTCTGCGGCTTTTTTCGTGACTTAAGGGGGGCAACTTTCTTGGAGACTATTTCTGAAGTACTTTTTTTAGTTTTTTAATTTTCTATAAATTCAACTTAATCACGTTCTTTAAACGACATGAAGAAAATGCCTGAATTATATTGAATTGCTAATTTCTTCCCCATGAAATGATTGGTTTTACCCAACACTATTATGAACTTTAATTTAACAAGAAATTAAGAATTATAATAATACTTTGGTAGAAAGCAATAACTTGGTGGTTTGACATATTAAAATAAACAAAAACACTTTTCTTTGTATTAAACCACGATTTATTATTGTGCCAAGCGGTTTCGCTTAAACTTAAGCTTCATCAGTCTCAAGTTAAATAACTGTTACTAAGCTGCCCTGATGAAGCTCAAGTTTAAGCGAAACCGGTTGACACAATAATAAATCGTGGTTTAATACAAAGAAAAGTGTTTTTATTTATTTTTATATTTTTTTCGTTCTGTGAAGCGATGTCAATGCCGGTTACAAATTTTTGTTGTGATTATTTAAATCTTGATGAATTTCAAACAAGTGTGCTTGCTGAAAATCAATGTGCCAACGTGATCGTCGGGCAACCCATTTGCGTAATATTAGAAAATATCACATCCATGAAGTCAGCATCCTAATTATATTGGTTATATTTCTCCCATCACAAGAATGTGTCGTGCATGCAATATCTATCGTGCTGACGCTGATATTCTTGCAGATACCCCATCATCATTTAAGCAGTCACTCCTACACAATATCCGTATTCTTGACATTAACCTGAATCCACCGTTCACACAAAATCAATTCTTTATTTATTTATAACATATTCACTAACGATCGCACTGCGTTGGTGCACTGAATATGTACATGCATGTTGCCAGAGCAGGCCGAAGACTCTTGTAATTGGGATAGGCCGAGTTTGAAGTAAGTAGTATATTCGCCAGTATTCCGAAAATAGAAAAATTGGGATCTAAGATCTTTATCCCAACTCTGAATAGACAAAAATAGAAAATAAAAATAAACAAGACGTTGGCGTAGGTACGAGTATATGTCGGTATTCGATGTTCGTCGTACATAAATTAGAAGATTTGTATATTTTCACGTATCTCACTCAAAGTAAATACTTTATTTGCAAAACTAGTACAGAATCAGTAATGTTTTGTCAGCCACCTGATGGAATGTTCTAAAAGCGATTATACGACGGGTGTCAAAAAGTGAAAAATACATTTTTAATATATTTTGCGAAAATGTATCAATCCAGTGCGCCTGATAGTTTTGTCTAGACGTTACTCTAATATTACAGATGCTTCGCAAAAAAATCTCGCTTCCTCTAAATTGTTTTTTTTTTTAAATAGTCTGAAAGAATCGTGCGTTCCGCCGCCGCTCGAGCTGTTTGTTACATAATAATTCTCTTTTAATTATGTAAAGTTTGTTCACGCACCGCCGTCACGTGACCGGGCTCGCCCTCCCCGCCCTGGGCCGCCCTGGGCCGCCGCCAAGTATACCGACGGTGGGCCCGCGAGTGACATCCGAGGCTAAACGTCTTCAATTAGACACCCCTTAATGCTTGGACCAGCAGCAGCTTGCGGGCGCAGTCGGCGTTTTAGGCCCGAATTCAGAGTCAATACTGAGTCATTGCAAGTTCAAGGTACGCCTTAAAAGCGTAATTTTCAGTACAAAATAACACTTTTAAGGCGTATCTTAATCTTTAAATCGTCGTCCAAGTATCAAATCTGAATTCGAGCCTTAGAGTAAGAGCCAGCGACCGTCGACGCGCGTCGAGCGTAATTATCGACGCGCAGTTGTCTTGCGCGCAATTGTCGGGGTGCCGTATCCCGAACAATGAGAATTTAAATCACTTTTTTTTGTGATTTACAGTATTTCAGAAGGTCGTTCCGTGATACATAAAGTATATATATTTTTTAATGCAAACTCACTTTATTATTTACCTGCATAAATGCTATTTTAGAACATAGTTTTATATTCAAAACTGTTTGCAATCTTTAATCGTTGACGTGGCGAAATTGACAATCGCTTTTCCTCGGATTGGAAAAGTTCCGTATCCCGGTGGTATTAAAATATTTTTAAAATAAATATTTGTATATAATAGAATTAATTCATCTAATTTGTTTCAGAACAATTTATTTATTTTTGTTTGTTCTTTTTACATAAATTAAAATAATTTAACATTTAAAATAATTAAACAATTTATTCTAATATCATTATGAGAGTCAGAGACTCGTGTATAGAGAAGGAGTATTGCAGGCGTAAAGTATAAATATGCATTAATGTAAGTAGTACAAAATAGAATTGACTGTATAACATGATTACATACAAAGAAATATTATATTAGTAAGAAGTAGTAGTAGCCTTAAATGCTGTTTTTATTTGAAGATAATATTGTGATGGAAGATGCAATTTGTTGTGAACTGATATTTTCAAACAGTTTTATGATCATAATATTATTATGTGCCTAGGTGTTCATATACATGTTTTTGGTTTCAATTTTAAATTTATTCTGATCTGTTATTGCAGAAATTCCTGCAGAAATTCCAATTGGAAAATGGAGAAAGACCCTGCAGAAATTCCAATTGGAAAACATTCCAATTGGAATTTCTGAGGGTTTTTATCATTTTATTCAACTTGTATTAAAATGAATGAATTTTTCGTAATCGATCTAAGTTACTGTAATGATAGTTCAACGTTTTGCAAATAATAAGTCAGAAATATTGAAATTGCAAACATTGATATTGCATAACTCCATAACTATGGTTATGGCTGCTGGTTTTATATGCCCCTCCCCATCCAATAATATCGTACCTACTGTATTGGGATTGAACAAAAGCGTAATATACTATTTTAAGATTTTTCGGTGATAGGTAGATACATTAAAATGTAAAATGTATTTAGAAAGATACACAGATGAATATATATCTGTCGAATTTGGACCTAGAATCCGTTTTCTTTTGCCTTTAGAAATGTTTACCGATTAATCTACAGATGTCGCAAAATTTCTAATATTTTTTTTCCGAATCGGGATTATACTTTCGATATATTTTCCTTATTTTTTATATAGATTTCATACAAATGTCTTAATTTATTTTTTTGGGCTCCCAGTATATTATAGAACTTCAAGGCCCAACCCTTCCACCCATCCCCTCTCCACCCGCTTTTGCTATAGAATAATGACACGGTCTTGTAAAATAGTAAATTGGATATGGAAACGTAAACGTCTCTAAAAACGGCTTTCGAAAATATTTCTCAGTGGAAGAGATGAGAACCGTTATTGTATTAGCATTTTTATGTACAGGTGGTGGCTAATGGTTTATAACGTAAATATTCCTCACTAGATGAGATCAGGTTTGATGATACATTGCGCAGGTCATGGTTGATTCACCGTTTAATATTATTTTGTGCTCATTAAATACGTGTCAAAGCATTTTGTTTACGATAATGGCTTTCATAGTATATTTCACCAACGAGCAACAAGTGGACGCTCATTCGGCACACTTTTGCTTAAACTGCAACTTTAACCGTCGGAAATTTGAACATTGTAATGTTACTATATTATATTAGATATACTATTAATTTTTATTATTAGGTATACTACTAAATTTTCAACACTTAAAATGTAACATTTTACTAAAAAATAAAATAATTTAATATTTACGCACTAAACCTATTCTATTAGAGATGTTCTAAGTATCTACTATACTATAAAATCTTTATTCTTAAATACAAATAATTTCACAGAGTAATCGCGAATACGAATAATGCATGTTACCTTTTCTATTTTAATGTTGAAATTTATGTTTGATTGGCTAGAAAAAATGACTTTAAATTAGTATGTTTTCTAGTAAGTTGCTCTAATTACGTATATAAGATTTTGGGTTACTGTTTATCACATTATGAACCATAATGGTTCATAGCATTTTATCATAACATCATATCATAATCATTTATCATAACAACATAACATCATTAACATAAGCATCATAACAAGAATAATATTCTAATTTTTACACCAGGTCTTTATTGACCTCGATAAATAGTTATATTGTGACATTAGAGTATCGAGTAAAATCTGTATAAAAATTTTATAGATAACATGATTAAAAATTACACTTTTTATTACAAATATTATAGATACTATTCAAAACTAATTTATTAATAAATGTTCATGCGCCTTTAATTGGGGATGTTAATTTATACATATGGAAATAAAAACTATTGTTTTTTAAGTTCTGCTTTTTTATTTTTTTGAGACGTGTTTCGCCTTATGAGGGCATTATCAATCTAAATATTTTACATTCAACAAGTTGTATTTATATGAAAAGTATAATAATAAAAAATATTCCTCCAAATATTCTCCAATTGGAGATGATTTATTATATCAGCATTTTTCACTGCTATCGTATCGATCATTCATTCATGAAAAAATCATCTGTTTCTTAAAGAGCTGTACTTCTATCCGCTGAAATAAAAAATCTCTTTGACAGACATCCAATTTACCGAAATACCCGCTTTTGTTGTCATCAAAATTATACATAACCAATAAATATAATTCTTAATATTCATACTTATTCTCAAATGCCGCCCACTGTTTGCGCTAACACTTTTGTTTTGGTCGGCATTACGTCAATCGTGACGTACCTTCTCAGTTTTTACAGATTTTTTGAAATTGACAAATAATATAATGGTTGTCTTATTTTTACTTTCAAAGTTGTTTTAGTTTTTATTCCATTTTACTAATTCAATGCTCTCATATTTTTCGGATTTCTTTGGCACACAAACACGATTCTGCGAGACTTATCTTAAAAGAGAGCTATCCGTCATATTAAATATCCTGTGCTGACAGATAATTAGCAATATCTGGAGTTGTGCTCTGGTTTAAGGCGGGGAAACACGCTTGTTCAGCCTACGCACGTGGGTTACGTTAGCCGCAAATAACGAATTTCTTACAGTCATCCCTATATTTTAGAATACCATCCCTACTCACTGAATAACTGAATTAGAATACCGTGAGCATTTCATCTGCTTCCTACACCAAGAGTTCCGGGTTCAATTCCCGCTGAGGTCACAATAATTCATTTACTCAGTCCAAGGGAGTTTTTGTGATTTTGAAATGTTTCGCTGCAGTAATTGGGTCTCATGGCCTGTTGTAGCGTTAAAAAAACGGTGAATTTCCATCCTGGGTAAAAATCCAATATTGAATTTTTATGATATAATTTTATAGACCTTGCCGTTCGGTATTTTACTAACACCTTTTTCGTATGATAGTTTTCGTACAATTTTGAGAAACGGACCTTTAATATGCCCTTTAAAGATTATTAACTGTTTTTTTTTATACGAGACGGTACTTTTATATTGTTTTAATCTAATTTTTATATTGTTTTAATCTAGTTTTTATATGCTGCCCTTCAGATTTCCCCCCCGTAGGCACTGGCTTACTTCCTCATGCTCAAGGGATGCTCCTGCGTTCCTCTGCGCGACTGATCGGCTGTGAAGTGACTTGCCGGCTTTTAGGTTTCCTCCGGCTTCTTCATGTATTTTATGTTTTTCTTTTTAATCCATAACATATTTTATATTTTTATTTCATAACATATTTTATGTTTTGAAAGTTTTTCACCCAATTTAATTCTTTTTCTTTTTCATACGGTGGGGTTTCAGAGGGGAACACAATTTAATGATCACCAATCACACAACCGTAATTCATCTCAACATTATCCTTTACCTTTGGTTTTATCGGTAACTTAAGAGAATTCCGCGGAATTATAGTCTTCGTAAGAATGTAAGAAATACTATTGTATCTCCCGAAGTTTAATAAGATGTGATTTTTTAATGATATTATTTAAAAGATGAGCGAATGATTTGGCTCGGCGGTAAAATGACTTATATTTTCCATCAACTTCACTAACCTTCACTAAGTGTATTAATAAGGTAGAGATAGAGCTAGTAAGCTACAGAGGTTAGATGAATCTTGGCGTTCCCGGCACCCACAAGATAATTCTTCTGAAGAGTCTTATGAAGATTGATATAAGTAACCAATCATCGTTGCAATCGACCATCTGCCAGACAAACTCAAGTACAGTTTATTTCTTCACTTGTTAAAAGGCTTTTCGTTTCACTGTTGAAAGGCTCCTCATTACAGCATCGAGATGAAAACGCACAGGAAGAAATGACACGTGATAAAAGTACAACCGAAAAAAAATTCAAAATTTTACATTTTAAAAAATTTAGAGTTTGTACGGCACGTTATTTTTGCTGTAAATTTCGTACTCGTAAAAAAATACGTGAAAAATTTATTCCGTGTTTAATTTTTTTGGGCAGTTTTTACAAGTATATGTTTCGGTGTAATTTATTATATAATTAAGATAAACTAGACCTTACAACTAGCATATCACGGGAAATAATAAAAGCGACTTGCCTTACGTGACCACGCAACATATGCCGCGCGCTGATTGCGTGTCACATTCTAAATATCTAAAGTTTTAATTCCAGCAATTTATGAACTTTATAACAGACAGACAGGCATCTAAATTATTATGTTTGATTATAGAAGTCTCACAGAGACGAAGCTATTTATATGAGGAACGTGTATGGAAGTCTTTTTTATACAATGGCCCAGGGCTTAAAACCTCACGAGCTGGCTTAAGTGATCACTGGACACAATGCCACGTTCACCAATTCCATCGTAAGAAAATCCACATATTATCGAATTTTCGAAAGTCCTATATATGTTCTAAATTTGAGAATCTTTCGTTTATTTGAATGGACTCTACTAGAGACATCTGTAGTATTTTATACCTACATATAAAAATATTATTATTTATTATACAGTGCAAAGGCAGTCTAAGAAATCCTTTAGTGCATCTTGACAAAAAGGGACGGCAGTACCTATCAATCAGTTTTCGTCAACTATCACAAAATGTAAAGTAGTTATGAAATCCATAAATCGTATAACGCGTAAGCGCACACTTCACACTTTTGTAAGTGTACTGCATACTACAAACTACACACTTAAAATCGCATACTTAATTTTTTGGCCGATTTGTGTGCAAGTTGATGTCGCTAAAACGTCTTTTTAAAATCCCACCCTCCCGTCAGATTTTTTTTTGTAGCTAAATGAGGAAAAGTTTGAATTTGAAAATTTTGTAGCAGATACAATTTTGTAGTACTACAATTACTTCACGTCATGTAGATGAAGTGTGTAATGTTTCGGTAGGTACCTACTACAAATGTAGCGCACATTTTGTAGTCTTTAGAGTAGTAAACGTGTGCGTGTTGTAGTCTTCATTTTGAAATGTAGTTTTTCCCTTCGCTAATGCACATGTAATATTATTGATTGATTTGACTTAGTCAATATAATAGATAAATGTGATTCACGAGGCAAAGTTTAACTTGGAAGCGTGATGTCTTGATTCCTGATGTGACCGGTGGTGTCTGGCCCGAAGCCATCTCGCCGGCCCGCTTTGATATGTCGAGAATTTAAAAACACTTTGTTGTGTTTTATTACTTGTTAGTGATTATTTTATGTTAATTTATCGCGTACTGTAATTTGTGAACACTTTGTCATTATTTATTTGATTTTTTTTACACGGCCAAATCCAATAATAGTAAATACAAATACATATGGAGGTAGAAAGCCAAAGTGATTTTTTCAAAGTTTACCACTGAATTAACTTAACCACTGACCACCAGATCACTAGGCGAGCGTCATAACCATAACACCAATAAGCTATTCCTAGATTTATTTATATTAAATTCCATAACCAGTGGCCAGCTGCCGAGAGTGTCGAGAGAGCTACTGCCGTTTTTGGCGCTTATGGTGTATTATAATTAAGGATGAAAAAAAACATGACTCACGTAAGAAGTCGCAACCGGGCTAGTGACGATACATGAGGAATTTCGACATTTTTCTAAGCTTGTGTTCCAACTTCCAGCACATCATCCACCGCGTACTTGGAATCACGCTGGCGACGATTATAACCCCACATGTGTTTACAGATACTTCGCATTTTTTCATATTTACGTCGAATTATTTCTGTGTATTTGCCTTTTTTAAATGTTGCTATTTATTTGCCATGGCCGACTGGATTAATATAGCATACCCCACCTAATCGGGCCCGAATTAAACCTTAATAATAAAATTGTGTTGGTATTTTATAGTATTTAAAAATATAAAAATTTCACACGATGTTTGTAATCAGACGGACTTATTCTGTTAATGGTTTCCCGACAATTGCGCGCGAGACATCTGCGCACAGACAACAGGCAGGACAACTACGCGTCGCGTAATACAAAAGTAAATGAGGATATTAATTCCCATGTATTTCATTTTGGAGTGTTTCATGAAGCTGAAAAGTTAATAAAAATTAAATGCAACGCAATAAATATTCGAATCAATCATTTTGATAATGAGGGTGTACACAAACAACGAAAAAATAACTTTCATACTCTTATTCTTGATGAAATTCAACGTTTTCATCCAAGGTTTTCCTTTAATGTGTTCCATTGTAGAAGATAAACTCTTTCGTGTTTCACAAAATTTCCATTCCACCATTATTAGTGGACTAAGTTTGGTTAGGTCAGGTCAGGTTACAAAACTTTTTTTATTTTTCGCGCGCGTCTGTCCGCTAGTGTCGGGGTTGTGGTCTTGCGCGCATTTGTCGGGGTGCCGTGTTTATTTTTTTATTTTGTTCGAAAAAGAATTATTTTCTGTAATGATAGTGAATCAGGCATAGCACCGAATGTAGCGGCTTACTTTGCTGTCTAGTCCTCAGCAACAATGCTCCTGAATTTCAAAATGTAGTGTAACGCTGCTAGTTCTAAAAACTATTATTTTACTCCTGGTAAACTAAATATATTGTTAGCAAAAATCAATAAATTATACCGGCATTTTTTAAAAATCCTTTTTTATTAAGCTAACATTATAACAGGCCGTGCAGCTCAATTACTATAGGGAATCACGTTACAAAAACATTCCAGGCTTCAGTTAATCACACAGAAGTGTTGTGCCTAGGGATGCGTCGATACGCACTTTTGCCGGTACGATACCGATAATGATATTTGTAATAAAGTATCGACGATACCGATGCGGACAGTGAAAATTTCAAAAGGTGTAAAAAGTTGTGGGTTTAGATTAGAAACGGGCGAATTTACTTGTATAATATTTATTTAGAATGTTTACTTTATAATGAAATTTAAAAAATTGTAATTTAACAGATTTAAAAAAAAAATAGAGATGCGTACACGGAATAAGTGTCACATCTACTTTTACTATTTTCTATTTTCTAATTTTCTAATTACTATTTTCAAACTAAGCTAAACGCTTGTGCTATGAAAATAGGACTAACTTGCTAGTCTGGAGTGAGGTTCGAACCCGCGACCTTTGGATCACGAGGCGAGTGTCCTAACCACAAGACCAACAAGCTACTTATTCAAATTATTATGATAAGCTCGTTGGTGTAGTGGTCATGACGCTCTCCTAGTGATCTGGTGGTCTGTGGTTCGAGCCCCATTCCAGGACACCGGCAATTTAGTACTATTTTCGTAGCACAGGCTTTTGGCTTAATTTGAGAATATTGATGCAACACGTATTCCGTGTTCGGAATGGAATTATCAAACGCGGGTATTCCCCGAGCGTAGATAAATTGTGCCGCGTTTAAACACGAACGAATTAAGCGCGAAGATGGCGCATTTACACCTTTGGATTATCTATAGTGCGAAATTCAATTTGTATCGGTGTATCGACAAATGAATATCGCCGATTCCGATATATCGGAAAACCCACGATATCGCCGATGTATCGGTATCGGATGCATCCCTAGTTGTGATCTCACCGGGATTCGAACCCAGAACCCCCGGTGTGAGAAGCCAGTGTTATGCCACTGGACTACGCCCCCCCCGTATTATTTGCAACGTCGTTGGCTAAAAAAGAATCCAATTTATCATTTGGATTAGTCGTGACTTCCGGCGATGGTGTCGCCACGATGCGTTGCCGCGCCGAGAATAATCGCTAGCAGTGGCTATTCTCGCTACAATTCTAGAATTCTCCCCTAGAATTAAATGACACAACTCGAACTCGGTGATTAATAGAAAGCAGATGTTTCCAACACGTTTTCGGCTACCATTAGCGAGGGGCACCTGAAAGCGATCAATTATTTTAATTGTATGTATAATAAAATGTCCTCTAATCCTTCTTCACTATTGTCGACGATCGTCCGGCTCCGTAATACAATTTTTGATAAGGCAAGTCGGTATGATTAGCATTTCTACATTTTGTATATCTTAGTTTGAGCTTCAGAGGACGGAATGGATGGTATCCCGCGGGTGTTACATCTGGATATTGCTGTGGGTGTATTAGGTTAGGTTAGGTTAGGTTCCAAACCAATTGCCAGATTTTTTCTGTGTTGACCTTGCGGGACAATATATTTTTTTTAATGTTATACTTTTTTTCCTATAGATTAATTTTTTCAAATAATTTGTTTTTCAAATAATTAGTTTTTCAAATAATTTGCTTATTACTTCTGTGTTTACGTTGTCTTTGTTTCTGGATACTTTAATTTTATTATATATCAGGCTTTTTTCTTTACTTACGATATGCTTATTTTGCATTTTTGCTTATGCACAGTTATCTATATATTTAACACAGCCTATGAGCTTTTATAATAGATTTAAATATTTTCTCTATAAGCCTTTGTCTTCAAACTGTTAATTCTTTGTAAAATATAAAATAAATAAAAATATTGGAATGCCGTGCACTAGATTCTCCAGGGGCGTGAAGTGAAAACATTGAAGCATGACTTTTTCCTAAGCATATATTTTGAAAAAAATCTAAATAAAATATAGGTATGTCTCGTAATATTCCTATCACAATAATTACCTTATTCTTTAAATTTTAAAATTTCATATTATTCTGTCAGATGAATATTTAATTTCGTTATTTTTCCCCAATTTATGTTTACGAAAAAGACATCCCATTTATAATAATTTCGTTGTGTGTCCGTCCGTCTGTCCGTCCATCCGTTCTTCGTCGAAACTTCCATAACGTCCGCAGCTTCTTTATAGTCTTTTTTCTTTTTATTTATTAAATAAACAAATACCTATTCTTTAGGAACCGACGTGTAAAAGTACCGTCATTTTTGACGGGTTACAGCTAGTGCTTCAATGTTCTCACTGCACTCGTCTGAGATTCTCAATTATCCATGGTCACATTATCCAGGTAGATTAACGGGTACTAAAAATAACTTTTTTTTAAATAATATTAAAATAAAAATAGAAGAATTGAGATTTTGAGAGATTGAGAGATTAGAAGAATGAGAAGACACCAAAATTTCCCATCGATGAACGTACTAGCAAATTATTATTTTGGCGCGCTTAGATTCAGTACTTACTTTTGTGGGCATCACGTTTACTGTCGGATTTTACTGGCGGAGATTTTATTCGGGTCATTATTTTCCATGTGATGATGGATAGTACTACTACATTTTCCTTTTTGCTTATCTGATAATATATAATATATATTATCAGATATATATTATAGATAATGATATATGATATGGATCAGATTTAATAAGTATCAGCGCGTGGTTCAAACTGGTAATCATCCGAATTTACGACCATTAGTAATTACCAGACTGAGTAAATTTCCCGGACGTTTTTATTGTATTACTACAGTTGCCGGCAAACTTCTTGAAAATTTTTGGCGTAGTGGGGGAATGCGCAGAAGACAAAATTTGGGTCTCTTTGGTGGAATGGTACACGCGCAAACTTCCCCCCACTACGCCGTAAAATTTCAAGATGTTTGCCGGCTACTGTACTAGATATATGTATGAATAGTATAACGAGATGACAACTGGCAAAAATATTGACAGATTTTTTTTTTAAAGAAGAGGAAGCGTAAAATCTTGCAACTCGCAGGCCGCAAGTTGACCTGCACTGCCCTAAACTGTCATTGGCGTTAGTTTAATATATTCAATATTGAATGGTACATTGAATAAGTGGTTTTAGTGGACTCAATTGTGTTCTTCGAACAAGAACAATGCAAAATGTCCAAATGAATGAATTCCATTTTTGTAGCGGCCATTAGAAACCTCTAAATTAGTATCTACTACATTAAAAAAATATATTATTAGGTAAATTCTTACATTGACTAAAAATAATATAAAAATGTGTTGTGTCTCAATTTATCATGCCTGTTGTGTCCCTGCATAAAATGTGGTATTCTGGTTAAAAAAAATATTCATAAAGTCAGTTAAATGAATAAAATTGAAATAAAAATTCCCGTCATTGAACCGGACCCTGTCTCCCGATTATTTATTTAAATAAAATAAATATTAGTATTCAAATTTGATGCTAAGAATGCATGAATAATAAAGTAAATCAAACATATAAATCGATGCATTAAACTCTATGTAATATGTCTATGTAAATAACATCTATGTAAATAAATAATATATATATCTATGTAAATAACAAAAAATATCTGCATTATATCCTTGACAATTTATTACCATAGTCTATCAGGTGAGTGGCCAAAATGACAGATTATTGACTTGGCTTGTGAGAGGTACCGCGATCGATACTCTGCGTCTCCAAAACATAATTGATTTTTAAAATATTCTGGTGCCTGGTGACGATCTCGGTACCGGTAAAGTAAAAATCACGGGAAGTAATAATAATTAATAACGACCCTTGCGTGACCGCGCAACATTAGCTGCGCCGATTGCTATTGTCAGCAAGTTACGGACAGACATCGAAATTATTATATTTAGATTACATATAAAAATGTTACGATTATTCGACGGCAGTTGCCGGGAAAAAAATTCTATGTAAAAAAACATGCATCGTAAAATTGCCTTGCAGAAAATTATTATATCGTGTACGAGTAAACTGTTAGGTGTATATTTACAAATAAACAAATATATTGTAGCTTGTTATTATTATATGATATTATTATTTACTTATTAGTATATTAACTTCAGCAATGTTGCAGTTGCATTTGAATAATTATCACACGCGATAAACAAAGTAAAGTCACATTGTAGGACCTTGGCGAAGCATCTCTCTGATGTCGGAGTGAACAGAGTAGTTTAATGCAATTTAAATAAATCAAACTTCACACGTAGAAATAGTGTTATGATTTGTGCAATGCAACCGATGCAAACATTATGGTGTGCGATCAGAAATATCCACGGTCGGTAGAGAATAATTATGCGCTTCCATTCGCGGAATAGCGCACAGCGAAAATTACCTACCAGATGTCGAGAACAACGCGAAATGGAATACGTAATTATTTTATTTCCTAAATTTGGAATAGCTTGTGTACCGGAGTACAAGTCGAAAAAGTTGTTGCTATTTTGAAATAGCAAATATTCACTTCATACTCCACGTTGCTGTTCTTTGTCAACCCCCGCTCTCTTGACTACACTCTTCACTCTTCTCGGCTTCTTGCAGCCGTCACCAGAGAAGCGCTTGTTGCTTTTTTCACTTGGTCGGTCCAACGGATGGGGATCTCCCCCTTCCTCTCTGTAGTTATCCTATCTTCTCGTAAGATATCTGTGTCTTAGGCAAATGGCTGAGAGTCTGTCCTTGGTATGTAGTTCCTATAAATTGGAGACCTTTATACGCCTCGTTGTCCACGGTATGAGCCACATCACAATACTTCTTCTCTATCTTGCCCTCAGACTCCGCACAATACAAAATAATAACTTAGTCATGTCGCAGAATCTGCCGCCTATTATGTTTTTAAATATTTTATTGGACCAATGTGTAAACTAATATTTAAACGATTTACGTATGAAGGTGGTTTTAAATCGACGAAGTGGAATATGCAGAGATAAGGCATTAAAAAAATCATTCTAAAAATGTTTTTGTGTCTCTCGTATGTATTATTTTTGCGTCGATTTCGATTTTTGATGCTTTGAAACCTCAAAAACTTACGTATACTCTGATCGCCTTATACTCGAGTGTGTATCAGTCATAGTGTGCATATACAAAATCCTAAAATAAAGGAAAAAACACGCACACCCATACACCCCGGTTGACAACGCAGCAATATAATACTTGTGGCAAGAACCTCTTTAAGGGTGAAACGCCAAGGAAAAAAGAAGAAGAAGAAAACTCGACTGTGTGCGATATATTGCTTTATTAGTGAAAATATTATGCGCACGCTCGAATCATCGGCCGAAATGTAAAAGATTGTGCATGAAGAGGATAAAAACAATCTACTGAAAAAATAATTCTTTTATCACGAACTCGAACGACTGTGTTTCAGCCAACTGATCTAATCATCAATTTTTACGAAAATTATTTAATAATAATTGGATCTCATTCCAATGTCATGCAATGCCGCAATGGAAGAAAAAAAAATCAGTTGGCAATAATAATAATTTAATTTTTTTGTTTACATAATTCGTTCACATTGGGTGTTTTGAGAAATTAAAACCTATTAGTATTGTTGCTAGGGATTTCGGCAGCAAATTAAACGCTACATTTGGTGCCCTGCTTACTACACTAGCATTTTACGGTGTATAGCAGGCATACCTACTCGTAGTTTTATATTTATAAATCATGAATGGCCAAGTGATTAACATACACATATTCGCACCTACCAATCAAATGATGCAATTGGCCTGTTGCAATTTTCACTCTCCCCTTTACATTTTGAGTGCTGAAGGTTACAACACTTTGCCAAAATTCAGTTTGACAATGTCTTCTTTACCGCTGTATCTATTGAAAGGAACAAACATTCCACGCTATGCAGAAAAATATTTTTTATTGTTAGAGAAATAGTTTTTTAAAATTTCAGATACCCATAAAAATATTTGATAACCATACTGCATATCGCAATTCGAGTGCAAGACCACCTTTTTAAAATATGCACTCGGATATGTACTATATTCTCCTCATATTTCAATTAGTACCTACTGTAAGTATTAAAAGTGATACTTTTGCGTATCAACATGACAAAATATCATTACTGTAATTTTTCTTTTAACAAAAAAATCACATTTTAAAAGGGATGTTATTGAACTCAATTTAAAAAAAAAAAATGTACCATATTAATCGAATGTACACTTTTCATTGTAAAAACCTTAATGAAAAGTCACAAAATGATGATCTTTTGGTATTTAGTAGAACCGACGATATATAAATTATGACATTAACTCGAAAAGGTTTTTTTGAAAGATGATACGTGATGATAGTCTTTTGCACTCAGAGTGAGATATTCGTTTGTCTTCCCAAAATGTTTAAGCTTCTGTGATAATAATGCTGTCTTCATAAAAGTCCTTCTTTTCCTGTATTGTTAAAAATATATATAATAATAACTTACTTAAACTCTCATCAAAATATATTCGAGCTGGAGCGCCGATATGAAAGTAATGTTGATTTATTGAGCTTCCTAACGAGGAGCAAATACTAAAAAAATAAGCGTGTACCTGATACGTCTACATGATACGTTTCCACGATGGGGTTCGTTTTGTTTTTGGCATTTCTGGTAATGACAGCTTTATTTTTTGCCAGTAACGAACACGTATTTCCTCCCTCAATTGAATTTCCGCGAATATTTCACATTACCTTCAATTTTAAACCAGCTTCATACGAAATTACGTATTCAACTTTCCATACGTCTATACAGAAGGTGCTCTTCAATTTTTGATTTATTTATTTTAAATTTTTGATAGTATTGTTTTAGATTTTTCTCTCCAAAATCCCTGTTGATTTATCAAATGCCATTAGTCGTAACGGTTTTGACGTGATCATCCAGGCCGGCGACTGTCGTCAAAGCAGTGTAATTTCGGCTCCGCCCACTTTGCTGGATTATTACACATCTAGATCATTCACAGCAACTGTCTAGGTCAACCTGTAAATGTAAATGTCACCATTAAAATTACCTTATCAGTGTTTAAAAACGTTAAGTTTATGCGCTCGAGTGCAGTCATAAATTCGCACGCCGCGGAATGTCGCGCAGGTTAGCGAGTCAAGTTATTATTGATCCGTCTATTAAACAATTGAAGGAAAGGGGATCATAAAATGATGATCGACCTCGCGGTCGTGGTGCTCTAATAACGCGGCTTGATGCTGACAGTTGGCGTACATCCGATTATTCGATGCTTAATTTGATTAGTCCGGTGCAGCGATCTTTAAATTCCGGCCTCGGGTACGCGTGCTGCTTCGTCGTGCTAGTCATTGACAGCTAACGATTGAGATATTTTCGTAACATCAAATTTTTAATTTTTTTTTATTTATTTCTTAAGTTAGTTAATATTACAATTTGTATATTAACTAGTATTTAACACTTTACATTCTTAAATCTATTACTAATATACTATCCATAATAACCTACATATTTATATTTACATCTAATCTAATCTATGGTACAATCTATAATTAATAATACATCTTATGCTCTACAATTCTATACTATTTTTACAATAATTATAGCATTTGTTTTTAAATTCATTCATCTTATTTATAATCTTTATGTTTTCAGGCATCTCATCTTATATTTTTACACCTCTGTACATTAGACGATTCTGTGTATATACTTTTTTCTTATATGGTAATCTTATTATATTCCTATTTCGGGTGTTATATGTATGTACAACAATATTTGCAATAATTTTGTTCAAAAAATATTTTGGAAAAATTGATTTAAAATAGCATTGAGATTTTATTGAACGCATCAAAAATGTTTTATTAGATGTTCAGGCTAGTAGATTTGTCTTCCGAACAATTAATTGTCGTCTGTCTTCTTACACCGATGATCTGGTAATGAGTCTGAAAAAATCTTTCTGTGCCCATATAGTTTTTTAATGCTTCTTTTTGACATGCATAAAGACCAGTTTTATCATTGCAGCAGCGGGATAGCTCTAGCCTCCTAGATGATGCCTTTCTACTTTTTCCGATCCATTGCCTTCTACTCCATCCCTCCTTCCCCCTAGCTTCTCCAGATCAGCCAGTACGTTGTCCATAAGGCACTGCCTGAGTGTACCCAGCGGTCTTTTCCCAGTTGGTTTAGCCTCTGCTGGTTATGAAAGGTTGTTGTGACAAGGACCGAATTTTTGTATTGAATAATAAAGAAAATTTTCTATTATGCGCCTTGCTGGGATGATGAGGGTGAATTCGTGCGGCCCCGTCATACTTACCGGGTTCCCACAGTGGCCTTTTAAAATTAAAAAATGCTAACCAGGCGGCGAATGAGCAGGGCCGATATAGGAGCTATAGCTTATAAAACGGTCCTGGGTAAGCGGTGGGTCTGCCCTCAATACCGGGTCTAGGTTATAGTATTGTTTTTAGTATTCTATTTTCAAAACTGGAAGAGTCTTCGTTGTTCTTTAAGGACCGTCGTGATCTTTAAGTCCACGACTCCGCGCCGTAAGCTATTACTGCTTTGGTGATAGTATTGTTGACACGTAATTTAGTGTTTCTGCCCAGGTTTTTTGATTTTCGACACTTGCTCACGGAAGCTTGAGGAGGAGGAGAACTTTCTGAATACGGTTATCAATTTCAACATGCGAATTATTCTCTTCATTCATGATAAATATACTATGCTTATAATATAGTATAAATATTTAATAAATAAACGTGATTTTTTTTTCGATATTTACATCTCTGTAAAGATTACTATAAAGTACGTCTGTAGAACCGGCCCTTGGTGAAATGAAAATTTAAAATCTCCAAATATTTGAGGTTTTGCGGTTGCTATTATTTTAGTAAATATTTATTACTCATGTTGTAAATATTTGTTAGAGCTTATGCCAATTTTTATAGTGCTCGCGAAATTCCATTAAATGTATTACATAGTAACATTAACAAAATCCATTATTTGGATCTTATTATAGGTATTGGAGCGTCTCCAAATCACTCTGAAGGCAAAACATTTGAGTTCAGCACCGGTGACGGGACATCTCGCTGAAACTTGATGGGTTGTGACGGAATGTGATTCTCTAATTTGGCATTTAACTGTGTACTGTCGCGCTCTCCGGTTTCAGTTCGGTTGGGAAATAGATTGGTGGAAAATAATTTATGGGAATACGACTACATCTTATATCTTATCTTACCTCTGTTCCTTGCTCACGCTGGCAGAAGAGGGGGCATTAAAATCACCGGAATTTTTTACAAAATTATTTTCGTAATTAAAACACATTTTCTACCGAAATATTTCAAGAGCTTTGTAATAGGAAATCAAACTAGCTTTAACCCGTCAGAAATGACGGTACTTTTACATGTCGGTTCCTAAGGAATAAGTATTCGTTTATTTATATAAAAAGAAAAGAAAATAAAAATACTATAAAAAAGAAAAATAATAATTTTACGTAAAAAATAGAAAAAAAATAAATAAAGAAATTGTAATGTAAAAAAAGTAAAAATTATAAACAAAATGTAAAAAAAATTACATAAGAAGAAATATTTTTGTACTATTAAGAAGATACGGACGTTACACAAAGTTGCGGGAACAGACAGACATACAGACAATGAAATTATTATAATTGGTATACATTTTTCTAACCTATGAATAAAAATATGTATTTTTATTCATTCATAACCCCTGGTATACAATCCTGGTTAAAACCTGGATGGCCAGTGGGACTTGTTAAAGTATATTTTCAAATGAGACTGAATCAAGGACCAAGGCTTTGGTCAAGACGAAAATTAGATAAATGATATGCTTGGCTGTGTGGGTGGTACCAAATATACAGGATGTAACAGAGCTTGTCCACAATACTTTACATATGGATTCCTGCCTTGATTATGAGTGGAAAATGTTCAAGCAACCATGATCTGATATTGATAGTTATGGAGCAATATGAAAGTTTACATTTTTTTTCTCAATATTTGTGACCGATTTTTGCAAAATGTTGAACTTTCATTACAGTAACTTATATTGATTATTAAAAATTCATTCGCTTCAATACAAATTAAATAAAATGATAAAAACCTTGCAAAAAAATATTTTCAATTTGTGTAAGGTTTTTATAATTTTATTTGACTTGTATTGAAACGAATGAATTTTTCATAATCAATATAGTACAGTAATGAATTTACGTTTTGAAAAAATTAGTCAGAAATATTAATAAAAAATCACACTGATATTTCGTATTTCCATAAGTATTAATATTATATCATGGTTGTTTGAAAATTTTCGACTCATAATCAAGGTAGGAATCCACCTGTAAAGTATTGTGGACTAGCTCTGAAACTTCGTATATATTGTTTTAAGTTTAATTGAATTAATGATTTTTATTGATATTTCATGTACAAGTTGTCATCATTTATTTCGTGAAACATCCGGTTATTTTACGAAATATCTTATTATAACATTATCGCCTGCTTAGTATTATTCTATGCAACTATCATTAGTTACAAACCGTTTGAATGATATCTTTACAACTTTTAGGCCGGCGCCACACTACGCGGATCATCCGCTGCGTCTTTTCCGTCGCGTAACGCCGCAACATTTCTTTCCATACAATATGCCCTAATCAAACACACTACGCGGATGATCGGTCGACCCATTTGCCTTGCCGATTTGACGCGACCGGGGCCGATTGTATCAACTTGAATTACAGTTGGCGACGACCGTTTAAACCGAGAATCTCGAATATTTAATAAAAACTATTTTGTTGACGGGCGTAAAAAAACCGGCTCAACGAGTTCCACAGTTTAAACAATCGGCCCATAGTTGTCGTTCGAAAATGTATGATAGGTGAATTTATAGATTGTATCAAAGCAGATATGCACCAATGTTGAGTTAAAACAGATTGACACTAAATAGTGATATTTCATTAAAAACATACATTTTAACGTAAATGAGTTGTTTGTTCAGTGGAAAATGCAAAAATCAATAGTTGCTGCAAAAAGAAAGATTGATGCAACCGGCCCTAAGTATTTGATATGTCAATACAGGAAAGAAATGTGTATTATCTCTCAGAGATAGCTTGAGGAAATCGATTTTCAAATGTATAGATTTATGCTTTCATGTGTTTGCGAGTTTGAATATCATGGTGGAATAGCACGTTTATAATCAAATAAAATGATTAAAACCTTGCAAAAATTTTAATCAGAATTTTTTCCAAGATTTTAGTAATTTTATTTGACTTGTATTAATTCGAGTGATAAGTTACTTTAATTATAGTCCAATGTTTTACAGAAAATATATCAGAAATGTTGAAAAAAAATCTCTTACCTCCATAACTATTGATATTAGGACATTGTTGCTTGAACATTTTCGACACAAATTTTAGCAGCAATCTTCTTGTAAAGTATTGTGGACTAGCTCTGTTACATCGTGTATATTTGCATTGAATTTTATTTGTTTTAAATAGATATTTTTCATTTTTTCAGGGGCCTGAGATGATCCGAGTATCCAAATTCTACAAAGACGCAAAAGCTGGGAAGTATCTGAGCTATATCAATGAAGATGCAAAAACTCTCTTTGAAACATTCAGAAGAGGAGCAAAAGAGTCGAGTAATTTATTTTTATTTTTAATATTTGAAGCATTACCTTATTTTTGGCTTTAAATAGTAAATTAGAATATTGGCCCTTTGTATTTGACCACTGACTTTTTTTGTTGTTGAGTGATTTCTGACCTTCTCCAGGGGAGTATAGTATAAAACTCTCAAAGTATAATTTTTTGTTTGATACGAAAATACTTATAATTTAAATGGTGTATATTCATGGATAAGACTTGTTGAGAAACTTTTGTGTAAAATTACATACTTTAGCGCGGAATGAGCTATTTTTTTTACGCTTCAACAGGCCAGGAGGCCCAATTACAGAAGCGAAATACATCACAAAACACGCAGGCTTGAAGTAAATCACATAGATTAAAATTGTGACCTCACCGGAAATCGAACCCGGAACCCTCGGTGTGGGAAGCCAGTATAAAAATTATATATTATTACTATCATTAGTTGTCTATTGTATTTTATACCCAGATTAGAATGACCAAGTGACGCATTTATTAAAATTTATGTTATTGTTATTTAAATCTTTATACACTATCTAGACTTCCTCCCATCTGCCAGATTATTCTGAATGTATTTTTGTATGTAAATGTGGACAAGTATCTCCGTAATTAGAATTTTTGCCCCTTTCTAGCATTCCGGTTCATCCACTTCCTAATTATAATATGGATAGCATTCCTTAGGATTGGATACCAAATTATTGGAATGGTCCTATCTTATTTCAAAATTAGAGAAAAACCCATTAACAACTTAATTGAACATTTGTGACAATTGGTGGTAGCACTTAGGTACTTACCATATAAAAAATTGGACAAATACTTGATTATAATTTTTAATTTCTGTTAATTAAGAATATTCACCGTGAAGTGTTTTTGTACCCTGTATGATTTTTTAAATAAAAATTTTATGTCCTTGCTGTATCTGACAATAGTAAAGAATCTGACCAGCTCCTCAATAGCGGCTATTCAACCATATTGTTATTTTCCAGATAATGGACCGTGTATTGGATGGAGAGAAGGTATCAACAAACCTTTCGTTTGGGCCAACTATAATGAGACCCTCCTCCGGGCCAAGAACTTCGGGTCAGGTCTTGTAGCACACGGATTGACTCCTGGACCGACAACATTCGTAGGTTAGTTGATACCATTTTTATGTTGCATAATCACATATTACATTCTAAAGATTTCATTCATTCACTAATCAGGAAATAATTTTCTTAAGTGGCTAATTCCAAATACATTTTTCTTGCTGACAAATCTAGCTAGCTAGATCTTCAAAATTTCTTAAAAGTGCTTGAAATAATGTTGTCTCAAAATTTACCCACATTCAAAATTATGGACTAATTTTCAATAGTGGATAAATCTAAGCATGTTTATTTTTAAACAGTACCAAAGCTATTTCAACCAATCGCAATATTGCAAAGGCAGACACCACATTGCAAAGGCAAACGCCATTTTGCTGAATCCTGACTGCATGTTTCATGTTTCGTTGTCAACAAATTAGTGAATTTATCATAAAATTGTTAAATTTCCAATTTGTTCATTGTCAAACTGATTTGACCAAATTTGAAAATTACCTCCTGCAATGTATTCTATGACTTTTATATTTATATGGAACTTATATGAACTTTTGTGCCAAATTTTGAGGATTACTGAATACAGAATTTGTCATTTTATGTGAAGAGATTTCAATGCACACCGAAAGTGAATGTATAGTTTTCAAAATATTTGTAACGGAACATATCAGTTGGAGAAATTTATGAAGTTACAACAATAACCATAAAATCGCAATTTGTTTTTCAAAGTTAAAATCGTGTACTCACCTGCCTTGCGTGATCCACGATTCTGTACGTTGTATTGTTTTTTTAGCCCGTATATAGACGTACCACTATAACTAGGCGTGCGAGAGAAGGCGTTCCTATCGCGTAACAGAAGTTGTCAGGATGTAAATTAAATTTATTACACAATACATAATGTACAGAATGTCCGGTGACCGGTGTCGTATTAAATACAGAAATTTGGTCAGGCAGCACTAAAGAAACCATGCAGTAATGGCGGCCGTTCTATCTGTCAAACTGTCAGACGGTAATATCGGTCCATTATTCGCTTTTTCAGCTTTGCAAAACTTTAATACTTCATTGGCAATTGTTCTTGCACCATCCCGGACTGTTTAGGATGTTTTGGACATAATAATTCAGTGTCTATTGGTAATCAAGATGTCACAGCTTGCGCTCAAAGACGAGAATGAACTGAATGACAGGGCGAGGGGTTACCGCCGGGTGCGGGCGGGGCGGATTTTAGTTCAAAATTCGCCGCACGCCAAGTTATGTTGGGCAAGCAATAATTGCCAGTAATAGATGTATTGGAATGAACACATACATGCTGTAGTGCCCGACGACTTGCCAACTATTTATATCAATGGTCAGAACCTATGACCCACAGGTCAGAAGATGACCCGTTAGCATGATTTGATTAACCCGTAACCAAACATTTTAATCAATTAAAAAAATATATAAAAGTCCAAACTGATGTATCAATGCTCAGATGTTTAGATGAATTGGGACCTGGATTTCATTTACATTGAAATATTACCAATGACCGGTCATAAGCACCTGTGGCTTCCATTTCTTCCTTGCTCCGCGGTCCCGAAATTGGGGACTCTAGTCCTTTTCCGTAAAAATATATAATTATTCCGAAATATTGTTACATTGAATATGGTAAAAAACACAACATTATGTTTGGGGCTGGACATTATTTTTCTGAAAATTTAATTGTAGGGAAATTTGACCTGTATATCTATAGTATATAAATATATTTAGAATTGAATTAAAAGGTAACAGATTTTTTTTCACATTATCTAGAATGTTATGCCTGTCTTGATAATGAGTCGAAAATGTTTGAGCAACCATGACCTTAAAATCAATCGTCGTGTAAATATGCAGCATCAAAGTTTGCATTTTTTTTAAAATATATAATTCTGATTTTTTTTGCAAAAAGTTGAAATATCATTACAGTAACTATATCGATTATGAAAAATTCATTCGCTTCAATACAACTCAAATAAAATGATAAAAAACTTACACACATTTAAAATAGTTTTTTTGCAAGGTTTTTATCATTTTATTTGACTTGTATTAAAACAAATGAATTTTTCATAATCGATATACATAATATGTGCACTTAAATCCACATGTGCACTTAAATTCAAACTATTCTAGGTAAAATGCGTTTACGCAAATAGTAATGATTATTATCTTATCAAATTATTCAAAATTCAATTTCAATTTTTCCAGGAATATATTCCCAGAATTGTCCAGAATGGGTGCTGACTGAACAAGCCGTGTATTGCTACTCCATGGTCCTCGTCCCCTTATATGACACGTTAGGTCCAGATGCGTGCTCCTTTATCATTACTCAAGGTAAATACATTTTTCTTTCTATTCTGATTGCATTACTTTTTACGTCTGGTTAACATAGTGTCAAAATTGTACAGCATTATATTTAAATCAAGTATAATATTTCTCTTCTGGCTACTTGACAAAAAGCAAGAACATATGTGATGAGATTAACAAAGGCTTAGCTCAGCAGGCAAAAAAGTCAATGCCAATAGAAAGGTTCCATGTTCAATTTCTGCGGCTGTCTGTTTTTTGAAGAAAAAAAATTGTCCCCTGAATTTTTTCAGTGATATATTGGATGTTTTTTTTTTGAGATACAGAACTTTAAAATGAAACAAAACACATCAAAATTGTGGTTATGGTCATGATATTTATTGGAAAGATAATTTTTTGCAATGTGTTCTAATATGTTTTGTGACACATGGGCACTGCAGATGGCTTGAATAAAGCGCATTGTGAAAATGAGGTCCAGGAGCACTTTCGTTTTCGGCACATTCATAGAATGTATGACGCACACGATGATCAAGCGGCTTCAATTCTTGCACAAGCTGAATCTTGTAAGCTCATAAACCAATATCTTTCCGCAAAATCTTCCATAAAGTCATCCAATCGCTGTGCACGATTGCGAATCAACTATTCCGAGTCCTCACTACTACGCTCCACAGCAGAAAAAATTTCATCAGTGTGCACTGTACGATGTCTCACCTATAAAATTTCTGTTTTATATAGAAAAATTTAAAAAAAAATTTATGAAAATTACCTACTTATATATTTAATTAATCGAAGTATTAGCCATTGTTGTTGATGCACTTTTGCCATTTTAATGGAAGTTCATTAATGCCTTTGCTAGGCAAACCAGAAATCGTGGGGACGAGAATCAATGAATTCTTTAAAAGTGTTTTACATCACATCATCGAGAAATTTTTCCCTTGTAAAAAAGTTATCCAAATGGAAATCAGTAGGTGTAATGTCTGGCAGTAAGAGGGTGACGGGGAGTTTCCAGTCGAAGCCCGTGGAATTTTAAGATGGTCCATTGTGCAGTGTGTAGATGAGCGTTTTCGTGGAGAAGTAGTGGACTAGAGCAATCGGCAAGTCTCGGTTGTTTGATAACGAGCTTGTCCATCATTTTTTGCAATTCTTGACAGTATACCTCTCCAATGATTTTTGTGCCAGATCTCAAGAAGCTGGAATAAATAATGCCGGCACAGGTCCACAAGGTCCGTTAGGCAATTTCATAGGACCTAAAATCAATCAGGGTAAATGTAGTGCCGTGCGAAAATGATCCACGGTTATTCAAATTAATTGCTCAGATGGACAATTATATGGACCGTAAAATGGACATAGCGCACGGTAAGTTTCGCGAACTGAACCACGATTTTCGAAATTAATTTGCACAATTTGCAAGTGTTCTTCTGGCCTTGGTCTATTCAATCAAGGTGACATTATCAATATTGTTAGTACATATGGGTCATTTAATAAATTAATGAAAAATACTAAGAGGTGTCAATTTCTTATTGTTTTCTTTCTTGTATAATGTAGCCATAAGATAAATATTTCATAGGTCATAATCAATAATCCACCTTATGCTGAGGATATACTTTAAAAGGATAGGTGGGTTACTATTACAACAAGGTTAATTTTATATTTTTATGATGAACTATTTTTTCACAATTTTTATGTTTTTATCAAAATACGGATGCATTTTGTAATCAATGTAACACTTTAATATCAACGTGATATAAAAATTAATTGGTTGAAAATTCCGTATTCATTTTCAGCTGACATAGCGATTGTGGTGTGCGAGGATGACAAAAAAGCCAATCTGCTTCTGGACAAGGCTCCTCGCAGCCTTAGAAAGCTGATAGTTGTCAAGGATGTGAGGCCGGCAACTCTGCAGCGGGCCAAGAACCGAGGTGTCGACATAGTTAAATTTATTGATGTTGAACATGTCGGGGCGCAGAAGGATTACCAATTGATGGTTTGTTTTCCTTTGTGTTTTTATCAAGTGTCTGATATTTAAAATGAAAATGCATTTATCGTAAGCACACATATAATGTGGACATACAGGGTGTCTTATAGCTAGTAGCAAAAACTTTACAGGTGGATTCCTGCCTTGATAATGAATCAAAAATATTCAAACAACCATGACCAAAACCTTGCTAAAATTGAAAATATTTTTTTTACAAGGTTTTTATTATTTTATTTGAGTTGTATTGAAGAAAATATATTTTTCATAATGAATATAAATTACTGTAATGATTGTTCAACTTTTGTTTAAAATTAAGTCAAAAATATTGAAAAAAATGCAAAATTTGCTACTGCATATCTCCATAACTATTGATTGATGAAATATTTTCGACTCATTATCAAGGCAGGAATCCACTTATGAAGTTTTTGCTACTAACTATGAGACATGCTATATAAGAAATCTCTCCGTATGGTAATAAATACCAATGTGCGGGTTTCATAATATGAAGAGTTGAATGCAAAAACCAGGTGGCTCCAATTTTTGCTCAAAATGGGTTATTATTGTTTCATATTGGTATATTTCACAAATACAGGTGTTAAGTTATTTCATATTTTTATGCAAGAACTAAGTAGATCCTATAACTGGTACATAAATATAATAACACTTACACTTGTATTTTTCTGATTTTTTCATTTCCTGAAAAATTAACTAAAATATGGATACATGTAGATTATCCTTATAATAATGTAAAAAATTATTTCCATTTATTTTGTTGTTTTTGAATTTATTGATTATTCACAAACTTTAATAGATTTACAATATATATTTTTTTAATGAAAACACATTTTAATGTGAACATGCAAATTTTGAACATGTTTCTATGACATTTAACCGGTCGGGTGCCGGAGCGCAGATCTGCGCTCCCTAAACATATGTGCGAATTCGGCCTATTTTACCTGCGTTTATGGATTTTTAAAGCTAATCATTGGTTGTATCTCAAGGTTTTGAATGAATGAACGAGTTCTATTTGTCAAGTAACCTCATTTGCCGCGCAAACTGGACAAAAAATCATTCCAAATGTCGTCTTTGAACCGCGCATTAATTGTGTTATTTATCTGTTAAAAAATGTGGGTTTTTTTTTAAATACAAAAGTGTTAAAATTAAGTATTTTTATATTCTTTGATATATTTAGAACGAAAATATTGAAATACATTATCCTTAATGTTAGTCTTTCCATGGTTTTATTCGACATGTGTACGTTTCTGACATTAAATTTCGTTACTTATTTTCATAATAATTAATGAATAAGTAATTATTGAAGTATTTATATTGAGAAACTAGAAACCATAACTTCTTAGCGATTATTGTTGATTTTTCCATGAATATAACCACCACAAAAAAGTGTCTAAAAAACAGCAATCGTGCGCGAAATTGCGCGGCAGACAGGGTACATTCTGCGTTACGTACGGCTGGCATCCGACCAGTTAAAACAAATTAAATTAATCAGATAGAAATAACTATATAAGTTTCAAAACAATTTTTATTAACCAATTAGAAAAGACATACAGAAAAAATCAAATTAACGAAAAAATATTTAAATGCCCCGGGACTCGAACCACGGACCTCACACTCTATCCGGGAATGGCGCGTTATCCAATTTCGATAATACAGAACTTTGTTCTGAAATTACAATTGGCATCCGACCAGTTAAAACAAATTAAATTAATCAGATAGAAATAACTATATAAGTTTCAAAACAATTTTTATTAACCAATTAGAAAAGACATACAGAAAAAATCAAATTAACGAAAAAATATTTAAATGCACCGGGACTCGAACCACGGACCTCACACTCTATCCGGGAATGGCGCGTTATCCAATTTCGATAATACAGAACTTTGTTCTAAAATTACAACTTCAAAATAAGAATGTGTTTCCTTTAATATATATGTTTCATGTTCGTATCCAGGTGCTGTCAAAAATGTGGAGTTTGATTAAGCTCTATTATTATGTTGAATTAATTTGCAATGTGTTTCTTTTGTATATTGTGTATTTAATATTGTATTTCTACCCACAGCCTCCCAAGCCTCAGGACTTGTGCACCGTGTGCTACACATCTGGTACCACCGGAAACCCCAAGGGAGTTATGTTGACGCACGAGAACGTGGTATCCGGTGTCTGCAGTGTGAACATGCAGCTCGGAGTCCACCAACCAAATAAGAATGATGTATTTCTGTCGTTCCTACCCCTCGCTCACATGCTGGAGAGATGTTGCGAGGTAAAAAGTGACACTACTGTTATTTACAACTCTAGCATCATAACTATTTATGACTTCAGCGGAATGTCTCCTCATATTTTAAATTATTATTTCACATTAATTTCATGGTAATGCCCTTGGCACACAAAACAGACATAAAATCATTTGTATTCGTTGACTAATTTGCTACTGGTGTAACTTTTCTTTTAAAGTCATAGTTGTTATTTTTTTAATCTCTTTTCTAAAATTAAATAAAATTTAGCGCAGTTTTTCTCAGGATAAACAAAAAACTTTGTATCATTGCAACACTTAATGATGAAGAATGATTACTGATGAAATGATGTTCTATTGAAATGAGATGTTTCCAATTCTTTAATACGTCTCATTTCTAAATCGTACTACAGTAAAACCTCGATAATTCGAAATTCGCCATAATTCCAAAATTTTCAAATCCACAAGTCCCAAAATATTAATTTTATAATAGATTAACCCTGACAATTCGATAACCCCGGTAATTCATAATTCAAAGTAATTTTTAGCCCCATGTTCCATAAATTGATACATTTTAGTTCACATAATTCGATTTGTTTTTCATGTTTTATTTTTGGTTTTGGAAAATGGAAAAATAATTTCAATTTTTTCGCAAATATGACAATATTGGGTACTTTAATAATAGAAATGTCAAGATCTTTGTATTGGCATAATAAATATAGCGTTTCCAAAATGATTTCTTGAAATGTGCAAAAATATAGACATTTTTCACAAAATTAATGTTTTTGTACATTGAATTTCAAATTAACAGGGTTCTGCATAATTCAAATGTTTTTTTTTTGGGTCCCTTGAATTTCGAATTAATCAATCTTCAGTTGTGTAAATTATAAAAGTTATCAGATTATTGGCACTTCTATAATTGACTACAGAATGATTTGATTACTTAACTTCATCTTAAATCGATTATTGCGAAGTCTCACCAAAGATTTGATTCAAATGCTGATACGCTGTAACAAACCTGACTGGGTTAGCAATACATATTCCTAGTTAAAACATTACTTAAATAGCTTGATTTAAAATATATACAATTTAATTTATAAATTATTTCTTAGACAACACAACATATAATATAATTGTATAATATTATCAGTTTGATTACTTCCGATTTTTGAGGGTTTTAAATTTGGTACTGGAGTATGAGAAGCTTTATATTGTGATATGTGTGTATGTATAATAAAAATCTATAGAAAAATAGTCTAACATTAGCGCAAGTAATTCAAAATCAAAATCAATGTGTAAACACCACAAGGATGATATTATTCATGCCCGAGATTCCTTTCCTTCTTCGCAAAGGACTCGTCTCTCATTCGTAATATCACCAAACCTTGTAAAATAAGTGGCATAACAAAAAAAAATATACATTTTTCATCATAAAATTATGGTAATCTTTTTGCTGAAAACATCCTTATTCCATATTTGTACATACTTGTACTCATTCTCAAAGAGCAATATATGTACTAGAGACTATACAATATACTCATTGTTTTTGGTGATTTAGATCCACTGATACATATCCTCTGACTGAATGGTTCTTACACCTGTCTAATATAGATAGAGACTTGATTTTTCATGTAATAAATGAGAATATTGTTTCTTACAGAATTCAGTTTATATGGTTGGTGGTTGTGTTGGGTTCTTCAGTGGTGACATAAAGAATTTAGCGGATGACATGCGAGCATTGAGACCCACCATCTTCCCTGCCGTTCCGCGTCTCCTCAATCGACTGTACGACCGTGCCCAAGCTGAAGTAGCGACCTCCTGCCTGAAGAGAACACTATTCAACATGGCCATGTCAGCCAAGGAATCAGAACTCAAGAGGTGTGTGCTATATTGCAATCTTACTTTGGAGTTTACGTGAATTGGTGCATGCCAGTTGTATGTACAGAGATGAACTAAACCCATTCTTAAGGCAAGGGGATTGGGTAAAATAATGTCTACCCTCGCATATATTTAAAACACATTTACAATGCAGTGAGTACATATTTAATTCGACCCTTTCATATTGTTACAAAATTTACATGCCCATAGTAATTTTTTAAACAAGTCAAATGTATTGGAACGTGTTTGCCTTTTTTATTTTTAGGATTATTTTCATCTCTCTGAACATTTTTGTCAATAAATGAAACCATTACACATGATTTGAAACTAGATTTAGTATCGCTCAAGTATTACTACTAATTACATATTTACTTACTATCCTTGTGAAAGATTTATATGACTTCTTTCTTTCTTCATTTCACATAATAAAATAAAAATATAATAAATGTAAAATTCAATAATAAAAATAGTCCTATTTTCATAGTACAAGCGTTTAGCTTAGTTTGAAAATAGTAAGAATATTGATGTGGCACGTATTCCGTGTTCGCATCTCTATTTTAAAAAAAAAAAAAAAAAAAAAAAAAAAAAAAAAAAAAAAAAAAAAAAAAAAAAAAAAAAAAAATAATGGCCTGATTGAGATGAGTCTCCGCGCAGCTGGTTTTTCTCTCTCCAACTAGATGCAATATCTCCATTCACTGTTACGGTAGTCCTCAGACTCATCTTCGCTGTAAAATTGTGCTCGGGTTAATTTATATTTCTAAGCTGTTCCAATTACACATAATGTGATAAAAAAAATTGTAGATTCTTTAGTGTTGAGCTTCTGGTGGATGGCTGGGTTTATTACGGCATTTAGGCTTTATGCGTTGAAGATATATCTTTCTCCAGCAGACATACCGAAAGCAGTCTGCGACTGCATGTCGAAGTTGCGATTGATTGTGTTGAATTTGTCTTGAAATATCTTGCTTGCAGATGTTCAAAATTAGCACTGAATTGTTGGTACAACATTTAAATTGCGCTTTGAAGCAAATCGCATCCAACTATTATATTTCATATATGAAATTTGTTAGTTTTTGGTATTGCCTTGGTTTGATCTACGAGTAATATAAGTCAATTTGTTTTAATAAAAACAAATCTAGGATCACATAAAGACATTGAAATTGTACTAAAAACTAAAGTTGCCTTAAAAACAAATTGCAAAAGTGTAAAAAAGTGTCTCCAAAAAAATATGAAATTTGGTATACCTTCTATGCAACACTGCATGTAAAAAACTTTTTAGTAGCGTGAAATAAATTTGGGGAAACTGACAATGATACACTGTAATTTTTTTTTTAATAAATTACCAATATTTTTTTCCAGGGGAATTATTCGCAGTAACTCAATATGGGATCGCCTGGTGTTCCGCAAGATCCAGGAGGGAATGGGAGGCCGGCTCCGTCTAATGGTGGTCGGCAGCGCTCCGCTAGCAGGGAATGTCCTCACATTCGCTCGCTGCGCTCTTGGCTGCTTGGTGAGATCCCGACCCATACTTAATTGCAATAAGTTCTTTAGTGTTTTTCCCGCCCTTTGGTAGGAAAACTTTATCTTCGACACTTTAGGAAGATGTTTTATTCCATCTGTGGATATGGTGCATGGGAGGAAAGGTCCAGTTTGGTTCTGGAATGCTGAAAAAACCCAGACATTTTCATTTGTTCAATTAACATTTAAACCATTGTCAATGACATTTTGTTACAAAATGGAGAACTCAGATATACCTACATATTTTGTAGATAAAACTGACATTTTTACAAATTTATCTTTTATTTTTCATTCCTCGGTGTAAATGTACGAAGGTACACATTATTACAGTTATAATAATTAAAATGATCCCAAGTCCGTTCTTCTGGGGTGTCTACGTACACCCCAGAAGAACGGACTTTCTACGAGAAATATCAAGACATCTTACATATCAAACGTGAAAATTGTGTGTGAAAAAAAAGTATGCGATATTATTATATATGACACGATGCTTAAACTTTATTGCAATCCTGAAAATGAAGGAGATTGTATTTAAAAAAAAATACATATGAATAAGTTAGTTTTGCAAAAGAAAAAAAATTCTCAAAATGTAGATTTATTAATCGTGTTGTTACGAACATCTTGTTAATGTCAGCACCTCTTCTCAAACCATTAAGTAGAAAGGGTATGTGAATGATTGCACATTGCTGACTGAATTTGGTTTTCATTTTTGGTATAGTGAGTTGTAGCATTTTGTTCACAGTGCCATAATTAGTGGTGTCTCATAGGAAATATTATCTTAAGGCTAGTTCCCTGACAGTAAAGCACATTCTCAGAATAAATGAAAATGTATTGTTTTATAGATCATTTAAATTTATTTTTACATTTGTCTGACTTCAGAAGTTGAGATAGTAATAATTTTCCATTGTGAACAAACTGTGCTAAATATTTTTCTGTTTAGTATAAAATTCATAAATTGTGATCTTTATTGCGTATTTTGTAATTATTTCATGGGTACCTTATTTTTAGATTGTGGAGGGCTATGGACAAACAGAGTGCACAGCCCCAGTCACCCTAACCGTCCAGGGTGACCATGTTCCAGAGCATGTTGGCCCACCAATAGCCTGTAATCACGTTAAGGTAACTCTCTCATTTTTCAAAATATGAGTCATAAACAACTATAAAAAATAACAACTAAGTCAAGTGTTACCTACTGCTATTTTTTTAGTGCAGTTTCTTTTGGTCTCATCTCGATCCGCTGTTTATCTTTCCCATCCAAACAAACTGCGCCATTTGAATCTATGATGATGTGACCGGCCTTAGTTCTATTCTATTATATTCAGTCTAAAATTCAGTCAATTTCTTCTCCAGTTGGTTCTCTCGTTAATGAGGGTCGTGATCCCCAGGATGTTTATTAAATTTTATCAATTTTAGTATTTAAAAATATCCCACATAAAAGTAGTGATAACGCTTAATATGTAGTGTAATTGCACTTGTGACGAATGTCATTGAAACATTGCCAAGTTATGAAGTGATAAATAATATCCGTTCATGATATTGATTTTAAAAAATGAGTTAAAATCATCTCACGTACATAAAAAAATGTGCCATTTTGCAGCATTTTAATTTCTGAAATGTTGTGTGTATAGATTTATACATATGCAAAATATGCTTTTTTATGAGTGTAAAGCTTACATCGTGGTGATTAAACTGTATTAAAATAATTGATATATGTTCAATAATTAATAATAATATAAATAAATTTTTGAATTTTTTTGATGCTTTTTATTCATATAAAGAGATGATTTTAAACAATATATTGTATTTACTCCCATGCTCCGAGGTTTCGACCACTATTTAAAAGTTAATCTTTTAATTAAAAACATTAATTACTATTTAAAAATAAAAATTCCAAAGTATGAAATATGTCAAATTGGAGCAGTTTTAAAATTAGTGTCCGTATTCCCGTGAGAGCGGCTGACGTCGAATTATTTTTATATGAATTTGTCTCTTAATTCATTATTTTCAGCCTTGTTTGTGTGTCATAACTTTCGTTATCCCATTTGGTCCAGACTGGAGTATACATCTAAGTCAAGACAATGTCTCTACGCGTCGCGCAAATGCTTGGGCGTCTACCATGTAATTTTTCAATAATAATATTTCGAGATGAATTATGATTTAAAAAGGATTGCAGAAATATTAATGTTTTTCAAATTCTGTACAGAAAATAATAAGAACTCGAATTGTTTGTGAAAGTTAAAATAAGTAAACATTTTGACATACATACATAGCAGTCAATCGGCGTGCCTTGGCGATACCTCGAGTTTTTCCATACAGTATATTCCGTCAGCGCATCGATATTGAAAAATCTCTTTCTATCATATTTTTCACTCTAGCGATAAATACATCAAATTTAACGAACTGGGATGTTTATATGATATTGAATTTAGATGAAGTGTCAGACCCATCTTGGAATAACACGATCAAACACCCAATACCTCGAATTTGACATTAAACTGAAATGGGTTGTTTAATTGGTGGGAAATGCTAAAAATTATGCTTTTTTCTCTTACTCCAGATCAAATAACCGGCCCTTAGACATGTATAAATATTTTAACATTTTATTACACAGATTATTAGATTGATGAATTGTATCTATGACTTTAATAAATACGACCCAGTAGACAAAGTCAGCATCTAAAGAAATGGTGTTTTAAAAAGTATCTTTTTTTTTTGCTTGGGGTTCAAATTCATATACATTATTCGAAACATTTAAAAATGGTTTACTTTCACTTCGATATATATTTTGTCATATATATTTTTATCACTATATTTCTTTTAGATTTTTTAACATAATTAACTGTATACATATAATAATAATACTGCTCTTTCGATTTATAAAATTATTTATTTTCAATTATTTATTAATTTTATTTTAGATTTAATATTACTCACTATTCTTGTCTCACTAGAAAACTCTGTGTTGAGATATGCAAAATTATTTGATACTTATGATTGTGATTTGAAAATAAAATTAAAAATAGCCTTGAGAAAATTCATTTTAGTATTTCATGGATAAAATCCCGAATAAAATTTTCTGTGGCTTATTTTATTGTTTTATTTTTAATTATTATAGCTACACAAGCCGTAAAGCCCAATTACTGTAGTGAAACACGTCACAAAACGCCCACTGGACTGTGAGGGCTGCCTATTTTTTAAAATATTTGTTATGTGAATTATAAAGAAGTCAAATATATTTTTTGTATATAATTAAATAATCATATACATAGATACTTTAGTTGAACGGAAGATATTTAATTATCTTTTGTTTTGTGAATTCTTTATAGTTGGTGGATGTCCCTGAAATGGAATATTTTGCGTCCAACAACCAGGGTGAGATTTGTGTGAAAGGAACCAACGTGTTCAAGGGCTACTACAAGGATCCAGAGAAGACTGCTGAGGTCATAGATCCGCAAGGATGGCATCACACTGGTGATGTGGGACAATGGCTGCCGGTAATAAATATATTCATATGATATTTGGTCTACAATGACTCTTTATATAGTGTTGTCTTAAGGCGTTATGTGTTGTCATAGGCATGCAAAAAATAGACATTTTCAAAAAAAAAAATTTGAACTGTTGTATACCATTTTTGATATATGTAAAACATAATGGGTCATATTCTGAAAAAAGGAATATTGCTATTTCTTTATGTTGACAGTTATTGTATAACATTGTAATGCTGTCAATTTTGACATTTTAAGTTTGACAGGTATGAAAATGAATTCTCGAATCAGAAAGCTCTAAAATGTAAACAAACGTTAAGTTATTCACAAATTGTGAAATTTTCACAGAAAATGCAAAAAAATCTAAGTTTGGAAAATTAAGTCATTGGAAATGCAAACAATTCAGCGGTAATGAGCACAGCATCTCTTGCATTTTATAACACTTTTTCTATGGAAAGCTACCAAATTAATATTTATCAATTATGTTTTGCATATTTCAATAATATGTATTTTTTGAAAACCGTACTAGTGAAATTCTATAAATAAATTTTGAAACCATCATTGTTCTAGAACTGTACAAAATTGCTCAATTTTGAAGGTTTCTTTTGTGGGTTTAACGTAGTGAAATAGAAAAAGATAAAAAAAATTTAGAAATTTAGAAAAGTGAAATACATTTGTTAACATCCAAGCCTTGTCCCGGTTTTCTCTTCTTGAGTCGCATCGCCAGCGTTATAAAATAAATTGAACTAGTGTTCAAGCGCTCCATAAAACGTTCCCCAGATACAGAAATGACATAAAATCTTTCTGAAATCTAACTGTCGCTGCCGCACACCTGTGGTATATGTATGAAAATTATTAGTTTACTTTGTCATCACATTATGGTATAATACGAATCTTTGTCACCAAGGCAGGTAGAATATATAAATTGATTTTTTGGCCATAATATTTCAAGAGTGTAATATATGCCCGTCAATGTGTATATCATCCCTACCTATGCAAGAAAGAGAAAAAGTTATATGACCGCTTCACGCTAGAAAGTAATGCAGAAACGCATTTAATTAAATGTCAATTAATACATCAATTGATGCGTAGTATTGTTGTATACCTGTACGCAACACATCCGTGAAAGGCCATGACCAAAAAAATCGACCTCTACTCCCAGATTGATATTTTATATACATATTTCATATTATATAATCTGGTTAGTTCAAATATATTATTTATTTTTAAATATAATTATAAATATAATATTTATAAATATAATATTATATTTATAAATATAATATATAAATATAAATTTGACAGAAAAATGATCTACGTATTTCAAAGTCACCATAAAAGACATGCTTAAGAAAATTATTAATTTATTGTTTCAAGCTTTGTAATCTTCTGTTTACTATGCATATAACAAATTTTTGATGTACAATTTAATTTAGAATGATTGACTTTTTATTTAATAATTTTAAGTCATTTTCAAGCACAGAATCAGTCTCTTCTTGAAGAGGTACAACGAATAATGCTTATGTACCTATTAATTATGCTTTTTAATGGACTAGAATAAAATAAAATTTATTTTATATTAAATAAATAAATAAACAAAAATGTTTTGCATGAACAAAACAACACCTATTACTATTATTTTGTGTCATATCAATGTTTTTAATTTTAGAACGGAACACTGAAGATCATTGACAGAAGGAAGCATATCTTCAAATTATCTCAAGGAGAGTACATAGTTCCAGAGAAGATTGAAAATATTTACATCAGAAGTCAATATGTTGAACAAGTGTTTGTCTATGGAGAATCATTGAAGGTAATTGTGTTTTTTACACAAATTTTATTTAAATGATGTACAAATAAAAACCTTTTTGTTTTTTAAAAAAACTTACAAAAAGTTAATATTTATATACATTTGAATCACAACGTAAAATGCGTAGTAGCATGAAGTGATGAACACCGGAATGTTATTTTGTGTTGAAATAATTTTTATGGTAGTGGTACCTATAGGTAGTGTCAACAATTATTTCTTGCTTAAAAACCAAATTTGATGAATATTTTTATTATTTCCAGTCTTGCATAGTGGCGATTGTGGTTCCGGATGTTGACGTAATAAAGTGCTGGGCACTTGAAAATAAGATTCCTGGAACGCTCTCTGTGCTCTGTAATAACTTCGATGTTAAACAACTCATCCTTCAGGATATGCTGGCGTGGGGGAAGGAATGCGGACTCAGCAGCTTTGAACAGGTTACAACAATATGCTTTGTATTTTATCAATGGTTACATAAATGGAAAGTTTTGTCCAAATTGTTTATTAAGTAAGTAATAATAATTGATATTACATATTTATAACAGATTTTCATTGTGAGCTGTCTTACAAGAGAGTTTTGTCCATTTTCATTATCTAACAATTCCTATTCGATTTGATTTTTACCACTCTTATATTATTAGCTTCACCCGTTTGTCAGTCTGGACGAAATCTTATAATCGATATTTCACCCGCTTCCCAATGTTGAAGTGATGAATGAAATTTTGTACATGTGACAATACACGATATCAGTACATAAAGCTACTGATACACATGCTTATTAGCGGCACGTGAGCATGCGCATATTGACCTTCTTTAGGCCTTGCTTATTAGTGGTATGTGTGTACGCACATTGCTAGTAATGAGCATGCCACTATCATTCACCATGAGACCGGGTTTCTTTTGAGCGTGTGAACAGGCTTGCTTATTATGAGCATGCTTATGTCATTTGCGGGCTTCGCGGCTGGTATTATCAATGCGATCTTCTCAGTCCGAGACAGATGAAACAAATATGGTGCGTTGGGGAGATGATAAAACATTACTTTTCGTGACTTATTATAGGAATCACGAATGTCTGTGGAATAGTGGAATACTCGGTCACCGTTGTGTAAAAATAATATAGCAAGAAATAATGTTTATGAAACTTTATTAAAAGGCATGAATGATTCAAATCTTACAATAAAAATTATAAAAACTAAAATCAAAAATGTGCGAATGGAAACTCGGGAACTGTTTTAACTTATTGGTTCACTTGAACTTTCTATTTCAGTTTGCAAAGTTTTCATTTTGAACAAGAGCGTCTCTATTCTATGACAAGAGCATGCCACTAATAAGCATGTGTGTTTGATTGTTAGCTTTGAGCATGCTTAAAATAAGCATGCGAATCATGAGCATGTGTGTATAGTTGTTAGGGCATGCTCATTAGCATGCTACTAATAAGCACGTGTATCTGTACCTTTAATCAATTATCAGATTTACTAATTTATCAATTAATACGTCATAATTAACTAACCAAAGTTTTATGCGGGAAGTTAATTTTGATTTAAGTTAACTTGGTTTGTTTGTGTCCTTGACAATGTGTTAACATTTTATCTCATCTGCGTTTTCAATTCTATTAAATACATTTGAAAAATTTAAAGATCACTGATTCTTCGAATTAAGATTGTGTACATTTACATTAAGATCATGCACAGTACATGTATTCAGTATATACTTCAGGTGCAAAAGACAGTGAGCACAAAATCGATTACAAGATTCGTTAAGACTAGAAAGTAGAAGATTTTATTACTTGAAAAAAAAATTTTTTTTTAATACCACACTTCTATTTATTTGATTTTTAATTCTTTTTCTATTTAATATTTATTCTATTTAAAAATGATAAAAAATTACAATTGTACCTTTTTTGTTTTTAGGTCAAAGACATTTACTTGCACCCTGATCCATTCTCCGTACAAAACGGCCTGCTGACTCCGACACTCAAATCAAAGAGGCCGCAGATCAAGTCATACTTCAAACCTCAACTGGAAGATATGTATAAAGAGCTTATGTGAGAACAAAACAAATGTATCGACCTTTTACTACGAGAATCATTGAGATATAGATTAGTTGAAGGTTCCTTTTGCATTTTATATGTGTTTCAACTGTTAAAATGTGTACTTAATTTCGCTTGTAAATTTTTGATTCTTTAAAAATAATAAGTGCCATTTGCGTGTATTTGTTCACAGATATTTCTATAAGACATTTCTTTAATTATTTCTATACAGGCATTTTTGAAGCACTTGAAATAATTATTCTATCTTAGTACTGTTTGTTGAATTCACGAATAGTACTCGGAGTGTCAAAATCTTTAGCGAAATCAATTTTTGAGGCTTGTCCATTTTGTAATGTAAAACAATTATTTATGTGTTATCAAGAAATTCGACGATTCTGAATGGGTGCTCTCAGGAAGAAAATATTTAACTGGTTCTCATCAACATTTTGTTTTTAGGTAAAATTTATGTATATATATATAAAAGTTTTTTTTTCTATTTTAAGGTAGGTCCATTTTAGAACTGACGAGTTCTATTAATGTCTTAACATTTTATACCGAGGTGTGTTTGCACTACATGCAGCTGTAAATGAACATTTTGGAAATAGTTGTTATCTGTTTTTGAAAATTTTAATCTCATTAATAATCGCAGATTCCACACTAAAGTAATATTGTAGTGTAGATGTAAAATAACATTATGTAAATTAGCATATCCGACGCAATACTTCTGTTATCTGTCTAGTAGGAATGTTGTGAATGCAAAAAAATTACTATAGTTTTGTAATAAGCATTCACATTAAATGAAGATTAACATATAAGTCAATTAATTAATCTCAATATTTATTTTGGTCTTTGACTAGGGAATGTTACTGTACAAGGTTTACATTACAACACACTGACTAAATGTGTTGTATTAGTTTACTTAAATCACCCTATGAGTGAAAAGTTGTGAAATAACTTATTTTTCTTCAATATCTCAATTTTATGGGATAAGTAATTGCTTTGTATTTAAGGTGTAGCAACTATATATAAAGATGTAGTACATTTGTGGATAGAAAGTGTCTCTTTCTACACTATGTTATTTCATTTAATTATGAAATGTGTCTCCATCTATACAATAATTGGAAATTATTTTAAGATTTCTTACTTGCATTAAAAGCATTCCTCTTTGAAATGTCCAGTAACAACACTATGTTTTACCAAAAATGTTGGTTGCTAAAAGTATTTTCAATATTTGATTCAATCAATAGGTTTTGTTTAACAATACATCTGCTTTAAAGTGCCTTACGGTATGAATGATGGAAACATTTTGCAAACAGCAATATTTTGATTAATTTTGCCATTTATACCTACTCGTACATTTTGTAACAAAAAATTGTTTGAATTAAATAAAAATTACAATTGTATTGAATAAAATTAGATCATTTTGCTTACAAAAATATACTTATTTATTACTCTTTAATATTTGGGGTTAAGGATTAGGAAAATCATTTTCAAAATGTGTATTGAGGAAATATTATACATATATAAATCTTGCACATATATGAATCATAGCTGTTGCTTGTGCATTTTAATATTAAGTGTTGCAGTCAAAATTGGACTAAAATATGTACAGAAATATTAGGATTGAGGTATAGAAATGTATTAGACAAGGTGCTTTATCAGTTATGTTAATTGGGTGTTCAATACAGCAGTTGGTAGACATCTATTCAAGGTGTTCTAGGAGGCAAGGTATGAGCTATCATTATCCATTTTCACAATAAATTAATCCTTTATATATCAAAAATAAATATGATCAAAATCAATAAAATAGCAAATGCAAAAATGCTTAGTTGTGACATATGTACTTACATGAATATTATCTACGTAAAATTTTGTTTTGCATATTTTCGGAGGCTTTGCTAGATGATACTTTTCTTGAATAATCACTATGCAATAAGGAGAATAAATTAACATAAAAAAATATAATTGCGGTTAAACACTTGCATAGGCAATTGTAGTTAACTGGCTTATTAATTAAAATGAATTAAAATCAAGTCATCTACATAAATATCTCTAGCGTGTGAATGGTCGATTGTATTAAAATCATTTTTCTTACAATTTAATTTATGAAATAGTAATTTATTTTTATAAATGTTCCATACTCCTTTTGTAGTGTATGTGTACGGATGAACATTTGCACTCGAAATTCACTTAAAAGACAGTACAGATTCAGTGCTGAAAATCATTAGTTGTCTAACCAACTGATGACTTTTTTATCTTTACCGCCAATTTCCAAGAATTGAAGGCAAAATTTCACCCATATATACGCACGCCTAAAAGTTGGTGAATCAAATCATTTTTTTAATTAGAAAGTCTGTCTTTAACATCTATACAAATTTGTTAAAAAAGAAGAAAATGCTGAAACAACTATTTAAGCAATATATTAATATATACAAATTGTTTCAGTTTTTAATTGAAACACGATACATTTTATTGTGTATCATTATAAAACAGTAGTGCTGCTTTTGCTTCTAATACAGTATCCTGGGGAAAATACCTGCAAGACAATTCTCAGTCAGGTACCTACGGTGATTGGGTTTATAATTCTTTATTTTTTCCTTTTTTTTTGTAAATAGTTACAAAGATAAAAATAACAATGAGTAGATAACGAAAAGCTAAATCAAAGTGAAACTAAAATTGTAAAGTAAGTTATTTTTCCGCAAAATAAAATTCTTAATTTTTTTAACTACTCTGAATCCATCACATTTTTCTCAAAGCTATTGCACAATATACACAATATATATATCATACTATAACTAGATGTATTTAATGCATGGTTATTTTAGATTTAATATACTGTTTCAAAAAAACATTTACATTAAAACGTTTTTGGTTCAGCTTTTATTGGAATCATTCACAATAAAAATAAAATCTAGGAGCATATGAAATTCTACTTCAACATATTTCTTGGTGACTGAAAAATGTTATTTGTATATTTTGAATGTTATTATATAATTGAATCTTGGAAATAAAATGTTATTATTTATTTATTGTATTGATATACATATATATTATATAGATACACATTTTGTATCCTAAAATACATATACAGCAATGGAGTTATTTGTTTGTGTATAAAAAAATTAAACCAAAGATAAGATACCTTTTAGTAAGATGAATAAGAGGACAATTTTGGCAGTTTCTTATACCGTAATCTTATTGTACTTATTTCGTACTTATCTACTTTACAATATTAGGAAATTATTTTTCTAATTCCATATTTCACCTTAACTGTCAACAGATTAAGTGACATTTTTGTAAAACTGTGTGCAGCACGTGTTATTAATTTATTATTAAAAATTAATAATTATTGTGAATTATCAATAAAGGATACAGAAACATATTATTTATTGTTTCATTTTATATGTCATTTTCATTGAAATAGGTCCTGCTGGTTTGGTACAGACTATATGAGACAATCACTAGTTTTAGTATAATACAGATGTTGTATAGCTCAGGTTAGGTAGCTGTACTTAGATGAATATTATTTAAAGCATTATAGTAAGGACAGTTAATTGAGTGCTGACTCATAATAAACCAGCTTCATAACATAACAAAGTTCATAAAATGCTTAGTTTCCAATTATAATTTTCAATATTAAAATTATTTCTAAAGTCAAATCTGAAATGTGTCATTTGATAAGGTGTGTCACATAGATATAAAAACTAGATATAAAAAAATATTGCACTCACAGACATTTTTAAAAAATCTTATCAAACTTATAATGAATATTACTATTATTAATACTCAAAACAGTTAATGATTTAATCAGTATTTGTAATTAATTAATAGGGCGCCAGGTGAGGTTTTTGTGATACTTGGAGGGATGTAGATATTTTAAACAATTGTTGCAGAAATGGAAAAACTTTTTTTATTTAACAATTTTATTTAAAAAATCTTTAAAAACTATGCCCACTACGCGGCGCGCCGCGCGCCCGACGGCGGCGAGCCCGCGCATTTTCATTTGCATCGAAAATATATCAGAAGGAGGGGGAGGGGTAAAGGAGGAAAGGGGAAATGTAACCTATGTAACCCGCCGAGTCCTAAAGAATAAGTTTCCAAATTTTGAGTCCGATCGGTCAAACGGTACAGATTTGCATCGAAAAAATATCAGCGGAGGGGAAGGGTTTAAATAATAGGGGGGATATGTCGCATATATTACCCGCAGAGTCCTTAAGAATAAGTGTCCAAATTTTGAGTCCGATCGGTCGAACGGTACAGATTTGAATCGAAAATATATCAACGGAGGGCGAGGGTTAAAAGAATAGGGGGAAATGACGCATATGTTACCCGCCGATTCCTAAAGAATAATTTTTCAAATTTTGAGTCCGATCGGTCAAACGGTACACATTTGCATCGAACATATGTCAAGGGGAGGGGAAGGGGTATGAGAATAGGGGGGAAATATCACCTATGTTATTCGCCGAGTCCTAAAGAATAAGTTTCCAAATTTTGAGTCCGATCGGTCAAACGGTACAGATTTGCTTCGAAAATATGTCAGGGGTAGGGGAGAGGTGTACAAAATGACATACTAGTTATAAAATCAGTCATCAAATCTTTATTTATTATTAATATTGAACATTTTAATTAACAACTTATTCTTTGGTTCATTACCTAATTGAATTATAGAGATCAATCAACTAAATACAAAAACAAAGAATTACTAAAAAAAATAAAAAACTCGAACAAAAACCGTTTTGTCCGCCCTAGGTGGGTAAAATAGCACACGTGGGGTGGACAAAATGACATACCAAATTTATAAAAAAAATCAGTCGATTACATGCATAGTTCACACCCAAAACTTTTTGTCTTTTTCGGAACATCTGCACATGATGCATGGGTCCATTTCTTACAGGTCAAACACATTAACCAGACCTCTTTTGGCTTGGACCTGGAGTAAAGGTCATTGCAATAAATACAAGGACAATCTTTATCATCATCCCCGACTTCAGTATGAGTTTGTAAGGAAGAGAAATCATTTTCACTGTCGGAACTAGAATCTAAATATTTTGAGACCTTTCGCCTGTTTTTCTTTGAAACAGGTGGAGGAGCGGATTTTGCTTTTGCTTCTTCTATATTTGGCGTTGAGATTAATAATAATACTGTTGGTTTCTTGCGTGGTTTTCTTTTTCCTTGTCCTGCCACACACATTCCTTTCGGCACTGCAGATAACACGCTGACTGGAACATTAATATTAATGTCTCGGAGTACATTGGATGTTGTGGGTGTAAGAATTTCAGTAGCTGTATCTGTAGATTGGGCTGGCGAAAGTGGACGTGCATTGTCAGGGCTTGATGTGCTTGCAATTACAAGCGATACCGAATTTGCTGCTTTCACCTGAGCTGGACTTGCTGTGGGTATGCATAGTTCTTTTGCTGGCGTTGAAACTTCTTCAGTCTCTAAATAAAAAATGTTGGGTTAAATGACATGACCATTTTACCCGGACAAGATGCATGCCATTTTGTCCGCCTAATAGCCTTCAAATTTAGAAAACAATAACTGAACATGTACGTAGAATTTTGAGTTATCAAAAGTTTATCGAAGTAATTTAATCTATTTTTAATCAAATTACGATAATCACAAACAAATGAACTTTAAAAAATTCTTACTTTTATGAGAAAGGAAATCTATCTGCTTGAAACTCGTCACTTCAAAAATCAAACAAACGCACGTGCGCACCAAATGGCCCAACGGACGCAACTGGCGCCACCACAGGTTACGACCTGTTACTAAGCGGTTCTTTAGAGGAATGCATGACAAAGTTTACGTTAGCGGTTTCGGAGAAAAGTAGGTGTGCCATTTGACCCGCCTATGTCATTATGTACGCCTCTCCCCTACGAGAATAGGGGGGAAATATTGCCTATGTTACCGGCCGGGTCCCAAAGCATAAGTATGCAAAATTTGAATCGAATCGGACAAACGGTGAGGATTTGTATAGAGGACAGACAGACAGACATTGAGTTTTATAGGTATAGATCTGTGCCATTCTTCATTTTTTATTACCTACCCTATACTTACGCGTATATGTATGTGTGGGCATCGGTGTGTGGGTGTATAGAGCAGCAAAAATATCTCAAAGCCGAGTAAAATATGTTAAATCCTACTAACGAATATCTAGGGCGGCTTTTAAAAAATCCATTAACATTTGGTAAATACAATGTTAAAATAAGTGCAAAGCAAATTGCTTGTAGTTTAATCCGTCTCTGTTTTTTAATAAAGTCGTCATTAACATTGTAATAAAAAGTTACCCATCGTTTTTATTTAAAAAAAAATCTTTTTCAGTTTTGCTTTTGACGCAGAAAATTTGAAATATTTTTTCTTGAAAATAATGAACCATCTAGGTAGGTACCTACATGAAATTTTAAAATCTTAATTTTAATTATGGCAACCAAAAAAAGTAAGAAAATATCTTTTGGACTTTCAGAACAATTCCATTTTAAATTTAGAACATGACTGTGAATCCATTACTTTCAAAAAAATCTTTTATTTCTCCATGATTTCTCCATGACGATTTCTCCTTAGACATTTAAAGAAAGACAATGGTCAAACAGTTTTATTTAAATAACTAGCTTTATCGTATCCAAACTCATATAAACAGAAATAAATATATTTAATGTTTAAATATAATTTAATTTAACTCATTCTGAAGGAGAAAACGTTGCTCTCGAAAGATGTAGATTTTATATCTACTAGAGATGTCATATGTAATAAAGTGGTAAAAATTAAGTTATTTGACTTTAATTCATCAGCATTTTTGATAATAATTCACCTTAATATTAATTCGCTCACGCCGTCAAAAAAATAAGAAATTTCAAAATGTGGCATAAATAAAGATGGAATACCTACACTATAAATACATAGTGTGTAGAATCGGTAAAAAAGTTGTCATCGCACCTCAGAACACAGAGACCATTCTGTATTCTGAGCATCGCACGTAGTTTTCAGTCAAGATAATTCCCTTCGAAGATAACAGAAATAGAGAAATGATAATTTGCCGAATGGAGTAAACTCTCAACATAAAATATACAAAATATAAGCTTGAATAGGAAAATATTGTTGATTTTATAGCGTTAACTTTATAGCGTTAATTTGGACAAAACTACACACGTAAAACAGACCGTACGTTTAAAAAGGAAAACGGTATCGAGATTCTACATGTAAATAATAGATGAGATAACTTAGAAATACTAAAAATCAAAAAATGTCAGACACAATTAATAACCGGATAAATTTTATGAATAGCCCGTTACTTCGATATTATTAATATTTCCCATTTCGGCCCTTTCCCTCAATTACCCCCACCATAACTGTAGCCACGACCCGTTCAAAAATTGATTTGTTTGCTAGAATAAGTAATGAATAGTTAGTATGCGTCCGTCCTGATGAAGATACAGTGGTATTGAAACCGGTAGACGTCGAGTTAATACAAAGTTGTTTAATTAATTAAAATTAATGAATAGGAAAATATTTGGTTCAGTAAGATTAATATGCAGATCTAAAAAAAAATTGGATGCGCGCAAATAAGCAAATTTTTATTTTATAGAGAAGCATCAACATGATATTGCATGAACAGAGATCTTAATTATTATTTTTAAAAGGGACATAGTTAAAGGGGAGGCACTTCGTAAAATTGGATCTGCGAGTAGGTATAATATTAACTTGTGACGAAATAGCGTCACAAGCTGCTAGTCTACAGGATGTCTCGTAGCTAGTAGCAAAAACTTCTGGGGAGTATTTCTCATTGAATGTTGAATATAAAATATTCTTTATACTTTGGGTGAAATGTCGACACTTACGGAGATAAGCGACATCAAGGTTTCCAATTTTTTAATATTTTCTGTAAAGCTACAGATACACATGCTTATTTAGTGGCACGTGAGCATGCGCAGTATCGACCTTCTTTAGGCCTTGCTTATTAGTGGCATGTGTGTACGCACATTGCTAGTAATGAGCATGCCACTGTCATTCACCATAGAGAAGGGGTATCTTTGGAGCATGTGTGAACAGGCTTGCTTATTATGAGCATGCTTATGTCATTCGCGGGCTTCGCGGCTAGTATTATCAATGCGATCTTCTCAGTCCGCGACAGATGAAACAAATATGGCGCGTTGGGGAGATGATAAAACATTATTTTTCGTGACTTATTATAGGAATCACGAATATCTGTGGACTACTCGGACAACGTTGTGTAAAAATAATATAGTGAGAAATAATGTTTATGAAACTTTATTAATAGGCATGAATGATTCAAATTTTACAATAAAAATTATAAAAACTAAAATCAAAAATGTGCGGATGGAAACTCGAGAACTTTTTTGATTTATTGGTTCCCTTGAATTTTCTATTTCAGTTTGCAAAGTTTCCATTTTAAACAAGAGCGTCTCTATTCTACGACAAGAGCATGCCACTATTACTCATGTGTTTGATTGTTAGCTTTGCGCATGCTTATTTATGAGCATGCCACTAATAAGCATGCCAGTAATGAGCAAGTGTGTACAGTCGTTAGGGCATGCTTATTAGTGGCATGCTCATTAGCATGCCACTAAATAAGCATGCGTATCTGTACCTTAAAACGTTCAACTAAAATACGAGCCACTTTATTATTTTTGCCTGAATGTTTGGAGTCGGCATATTATTGCGTAAGGATGCAGGTAATTTGTTGTTCAGCGTAGGAACAATATATTACAGAATCCTCGAACCATACGTCTTAAAGATTTTAGGAATTGTCAAGACCAAGATCACCAGCCAGAGCGCTTAAACATTGAACAAAATTTTGAAGAATCTTTATTAAAATGTCAAAATACAATTTAAGGTTACACCACTCCGGGAGAATTTTTTTTGGTAGAAATTTGGTTATTTTTTAGAAGGAGGCGATTTTCTTTTCTTAAATTGGCACTTATTAAGGTATATATTTAATCACTTTTTTTTGAAATTAAAAAAAAACATAAAATGCCGCGTTGTGTCTATTTCCTTACAACTCCTCCCTGACTGACATGCAAATTTTCCCGTTTGTTCAAGACAGAAAAAAGATCATGTACTTATTTAGAAATAGCTACTATGTAGCTCATCCGATTAGGAAAAAAAAGTTTTTTTGTAAAATTTAGAGCAATTTGAAGAAAAAAAGAAAAAATCGTTTTTTTTTTCAAACGATTGTTTTTCACAAATGATTTATCGGATTAAAAAGTTCGTTTGCCATATTGTAGATATTTAATTTCTAAACAAGTACATGATCTTCTTTTTTGTCTCGACCAAACATGCACTGGGGCAAGTCACGGAGGAGGAGCTTCACAGAAATAGACATGACGCGGCCATTTTTTTTTACAGAAAATTTTCAATAAATGAATAATTTAATACTAACTTTAATAAGTGAAATTCAAAAAATCACCCTATTTCTACCTAAATTTTATTATCCCAAGGTGCCAGCTTTGTTACGAGACTATTACTATCATTCGCATCTAATGCGACGAATACGAATGAATATACGAAATTAGGCGAATATTTGCGTTACCTAATACAAATACAATTATTCAGAACATCCCTAGTAAATAGTACTGTCACGGGACCGTGGTCGTGGGAGGCAAATGAAACACCAAAAACAATTAAAAGTTTTGTTTATCATACAAAGTCACCGGGCACGAATTTTATTCTAGAATATTTCACACAGGTTCGCACTAATTCACGCCAATTCACTGTGGTCCTACCTTATTTCCAAACGCCTGTTAGGTACTCTCTCAATTTATTGTTACTGGTCGCACACTGAATCACCGCTGATTTCTACGGAATCGCTGAACTGTCAGAAATAACTACCTGACTCGCCGCGCGCGCACTCTATTTATATACAAAACTTTGATATCGCCTCGAGAACGTTCTACCAAATTCTCCACATTTCTAGTTGTTTCACACATTTCTTGTAATTATGAGAATAGCCCAGTTGATTTTATATTTATGTGAACCTTTTGAGAGACTTCGATAATAAGCTTCGTGACTGGTGACAGAACTTTTGTCCGCGAGTGTAGGTAGGTAATCACCTCATCACGAATAACATATTGTAGTTTTTATTTACGCTGCATTTTGCTATTTATTTTATTATATTTACCTTTCGGGTTTATTGTTTTATTGAATACTATAGTTTACCAGCGCTTGAGGTCCACTAGATATCAAATATTTACGTAGTGTTCTGTCGAGATTCATATTGTGCCCAGTGCGAACCCATCGCCTTGGATTTGGCCGGTAACGGTCCAATGCCCATGTCCACGCAATCAGACACGATGAGATAGTATAGATAGAGTTTCACTTTATAATGTTTTATTTATTATTCTTACTACTCGTGTCTTTTATTTTTTATTTACTTTTATTATTATTATGTATATTTCAAAATTATTGTCTATGTAAAATATAAATATGCTAGGATATAAGTTAACATATTCGGTACTATCTGTTTATATTCTTATATATACATATATCACCAACTTATATCTGCTTTATTTCCAAACAAATAAATAAATATATATCGGAGATTAAGTTTGGATAAATCTCAGTACCTACCATGTAAGCGTGTTAAGATTTTGATTCGAAGATTAACTCAGATCGCTTGAGATTGTTAGAAAGTGACAGTAACTTAAACCCGTGTAAAAGACATTCGATTTCAGATCGAGATGTCATCTAAAAAAATAGATACATACAGCTATATATTCTAAATGATGTTCAAAGGGTTGACAGGGCCTGGTGATGTCTGTTCTGCTGTAAAGACAGGTGTCAATAAATGGCGAATGAGTTGCACAGCAACAAAACTACTCTCTAGCATCCTGGTCATGAGCCCTGGAAATACGATCTACATAGGTCACAGCCAATAGAGAGAGAGCAAGTGAGACACCATAAAACCATTCCAGCCAGGGGAAGGGAAACAGAAAAACACCTGACCTCTAAGTAGGGGGTTAGGCGAGAGGCTCATTACTTCTACCTATAAAACATCACTATTACGAAACCTAAGAAAAAAATGGAAGATTTTCGTTACTTTTTTGTCGTGATTGCCGAATTTTTTTGGTTAAAGTCATATAACACATAATTGTGAAAAAATGGCTTTTAAATAAATTCGTAAATATGTAAATGCGCTTTTTTGTAAGTTTGATGGGTGGAATATGTTCAAAGAGAGCGAAAAAATACATGGAAAAAAGGCTGCAATAAAAACGACAAACGAGGAACAACTGATAAGTTGTTAGTAAGAGTAAGTTGTAGTATGATAATAAGTAAAAAATCCGCCTTTTTTGCTTCCATTCCAATAACGTTCTACTTTACGCCGAGGATAAAAGTGATATCCTCAGAGGATCCAGTCGACGTAGTAATCAACATGGATTCAATGTTTTTTATTAACGATCTCCATTAAATTACCGTGATTTTACACGGGCGTACGGCTAGTAACCAATAAAATGAATGAAATTTACAGTCCAGTAAGTAGGATGTATGACACACGTCATATATATATAGTATATTAATAATATATAGATTATATATATATATCTATATATATATATAAATATATATATATATATATATATATATGTTAGTATTAATTTCTTTGGGGGTAACCCGCGTCAAAATCTGGTCCTCAGAAGGACCATTCGTCAACCGACGTTTCGCCTGAATCACAACAGGCATCTTCAGGTTGTGTTGTTAATAAATTTCCTTCACGAGGGGCAGTGTGAGCACGTCCGTTCGTATCGGAAGCTTATTACCAAGTGAGGTCTGTTAAGTCAAAGTCTAAATTTGGGTACTGTGGTCATTATTGGCCTTAATGATTTTTGGGAATTTTGTATTAAATATTGGGTGTTCCCGGACGTTGCTGGCCTTAAATTTTTTTTTTTAAAAATAGAGATGTGAACACGGAATACGTGTCACATCAATATTCTTACTATTTTCAAACTAAGCTAAACGCTTGTGCTATGAAAATAGGATTAACTTGCTAGTCTGGAGTGAGGTTCGAACCCGCGACCTTTGGATCACGAGGCCAGTGTCCTAACCACAGGACCAACAAGCTACTCTAGCGTTTAATAGCGTCTTAATAGCGTTTGTTTGGCTCCTTGTGATGCGCTTTGTACTCGATGTTGCTTCTATTGTGTCGGTGGTTATATTTAATTGATTTTTGCGCGCTAATATATTATTTTTACTAAAAAATCTACTGTTGAATAAAATGCTTTTCCATGCCGTTGGGAGACGAATACCATCGGTATATATTGGTCTGCCAACGGCATGGAAAAGTATTTAAAAGCAAAAAATGTATGATGGCAACTTAGCTACTTCCAATTAACTTGTAATAGCCCAACTAACTATAATTATGTCTAATTACTAATTACACATATCTAGGTGTCAAATGTTTCAATAACTTACTAATGAATATTAGAACTGAAGAGCACTATATAAAATTCAAGAAACACATAATATAACAAATAGAATATACATAATTAAAACAAAAAATAATTAGAATTATAAAAAATAACGATACTCCGAAATATTTAGTATACTTGAGTCACTAAAGAAGAAATACTTATTAAACATTTTGTTATCTTCCAATGTATTAGAAATTCGTTCGTAAATATATTATTTATAAACACTAGGTGTATTACCCGTCAAAAATGACGGTACTTTTACATGTCGGTAGTATTTATTTATTTTATTAAAAAATTTTTTTTTCGAAAAATACATTTTGGAAAAAAAGTTACGGACGTTACACGAAGTTACGGGGATAGACGGAGACAGATGGACGGACGGACAGACAGACAACGAAATTATTATAATTTGGATTGTATTAACATCTTTAATTGTGTATGTTTTATAAACAGTTAGGTATATCGCATCCCGAGTTCCGAGGGCAAGAGCTTTAAAAAAAAAAGTTTTTTAGTCAAGAATGTCATATTTTTGGGTATCATTAGTTCTGCTACATACATAGTGTATTTGTGTGACATTCCATTATTGTTTTATAAATGGAAAGTGTACATTTGCATTTGATATAACACTGGCTTCCCACACCGAGGGTTCCGGGTTCGATTCCCGGTGAGGTCACAATTTAATCTATGTGATTTACTCAAGCCTTGGTGTTTTGTGATGTATTTCGCTTCTGTAATTGTGCCTCCTGGCTCCTAGCCTGGAAGCGTAAAAAAAAATTGAGTTCGAGAATAAATTTAATTGTTTTTGTATAAGATATACAAAAATAAATAATGCTTACAGTACTATTTGAATTACGAAAACTAAATTTTTAAACTGAATTATTTCTGAATGCATGTTTTGGAAAGGTGATAGATAGCACAGTATACCCAGAACGGTAGTTTATTTCCGGCCTGTCGGAGATAAACTACTGTTCTGTTCTGCCTTCGATCTGTCGCATAATTTCTGTAATTAGTATACCTAGTTTCTGCACAAATTGCAAGAACGCTGATTAACATCAACGTAGACTTTTAAAAACTCACAGTCTTTGTGATAATCAACACACCTTTTTAGTAAAGCACCACAAACATAAAAAAAGGCTTTTTTTTTTTTTCAGGAAGCGCATTTTTTTCTAAAGAGGCGGCTGCGAGCGCGAATGGCACCGAAGGCACGGCCCTTACTGCTGCCGCCTTATGCCCCCATATTTTATGTCAATATGTGCGTCACAGTGCGTGCGTACACGGCGCCGAGCACGCACGCACACATTCTAATGGGTAGCGGCCAGTTTGTATGAAGACGTATTACTGTTCTTAGTATACTGTGTAGATAGTCTTACACTCAGAGTGCGATATATCAATGTATAAACATAAACATTTAAATATATTTGTATTGATATGTCACTAAATTTACATAACTTATAAATATTATATATAAATACAAACTTTTAATCTACTGTATGATAGTTAAAACTAATCGCTTTCAATGAAGACACCCATCATCCTCAGAGACAGAGACACAACATTAGACTTCATGAGGGGTTTAAAAAAATCTACAAAATGATATTTTGAATGCAGTCATCGAGTATAACTAATTTAGAATGTACTGAATTCGAGTTTTAAAAGAAATATATCTAGTTCTACCCTTCCGAAACCACGTTCCCAAATCACTATTAAAAGCAAAGGCAGCAATATCCAATTCAACCAATCAAACCCAAAGGATGTGTCACGTAACAAAATGGCAGCGAGTTGATGTCCATTTTAGACTGAAACATCATGCAAAGACAAGTAACATTCAATTAGGTAAATAGCGAAAGCAGCAATGACCACTATTTAGTAGCAAATCAACAATCATATTTAAAAGTTGAATATACTTATATTTTATACAAGCATATAAAAAGAAAACTGAGGTGGCAAGTGTTTTTTTAATGTTTTCCAATAACATTTCGTTTAATAAAATTAAAGTTTCATAGAGTCCATAGATTCCAAAGAAATTTCCTTGTGTAATGACAGGTTTTTTTCTATTTATCTCAGAAACACCCTACTGGAATATTGCCGCACTTGTTTTTATACCCCACATAAGTATATTGAGCACAAAATGGCTATCGTTATGAAATGTTCATAAAATTAAAATATATAATACAGAGTTATACAAATATTCGACACAATTTGATTCGAAACGAAATAACGAATTAAAATCAAATACCAATAATATATTTAATAACAAAATTTCTGAGCACTAACCCACACATTAAAAATATAATGACTAAATGCTATATGAACGGAAAAAGTAACCCGGTATTTAAAACAATTGCACCTTCGTTTACGAAAATTGCGTACCCTCAATAAAGAATAGATAATTTACTTCACAGAAGTCAGCAAGCAGATTCTTCATAAAGGTGCTTGTGAAAATGACTTACAATTATATTGTAGAAATTACTGGTATCCAGGATATTTGCGCAGGTTCTTAAAGGCTAACTACGCAAAATTTTGGATTTATAGCGGTGGGAAAGGGTGTGTTAGGCTGAAGAGGGAAGATTACCACGTTTTATACAGGATTGTAAATAGATAAATATTTGGAATGGATGGTATTCAACACAAAATATCCTTACGTCGTGAGGGGTAGGTGGGATGGAGAATGGAGGATGTTTTGCGCAGGGTCCTAAAGAGTAGCTATGGCGTGATATATATAGATCGGTCAGATGATGCAAAACTGGATAGAGATCGGGTAGACATTAACTCTTAACGAGTATATAATGGATGGAACAAAACATTTACATTTCAATAACAGAACATAAAAATTTACGAAATACGACAGAAAAAATGTTGAAATTAAACCGCTTATAAATGCATCACATGCGTGCATTACAATTTGGCAACCCACCGTTGTTTATAGGCACTCATAGAGTGAGTATAAACTGTACTTCGATATTGATTATACGAATAGAAAAATAAAGTGTTGTGGCGAGGGTCTGAATAAATTTAAATGCTTACTTCATTAATAAAAACAAACAGACGAATATGGAATGTTAATAGAATTTAAATACACATGTTTTGCACCAAGATATACTATAGGTACATGTATACCGATGGAAAAACGTTAAATATTTTTTTGTACCTGAATAAAATTCCCTCACCACACACAAGAATCTTAATTCTTTTTGGTGAAGTATAATATATATCTAATAAAAATTTGTTTGTTAATATTTGCTAGTTATCATTGTTATAAAATAAATCATATGTATTATCTTTTAAATAAATAAAAAAAAATAACGTATTGTTCGGATTGTATTGCTATTTTGCATTGTATTGATATTTTTTGTTTTTTTTTTTGATTTTTTTGATTATCCGGAACATAAAACTAAAATTAATTTTACAACTGCACCCAAACTAGTTCACTCAATTTCTGTTCCCGAATACTCCCATCCTTCGTTCCTTTATCCTAATCCTGCGTCCCACTTCACACTCTCCATCCCTGTTCAAAATATTTTGTAACCAAAAATTAACTTATATTGTTACAATTTAGCCAAATTATTAACAATCATCAATGGAAAGTTCATAATTGGGGTAGTTTTCTTTTTTTTTTTATCATTTGTATGTTAATTAAAGAGTTGAAGTTATTATTACGGTCGTTGGACATATTGATGTGTTAAATAAAACGGATATTTTATACGAATCGTATATTTTACTGAGAAGAAAATCTCGACGTTGCGCTGATGTCTTATTCAGCGTCATCAGAAGATCATCACGGCGGAGGCGTGGGCCGAGCTGTTCGGCCTACATCTCCCGATCGAATCACTAAAAAGATTCTAAACACACAACTACAGGGGAGAAGAAGTGTGGGAAGACCGAAGCTAAGATGGATGGATGGAGAGAGGGGGATCTGAGGGCAATCGGTGCGACAAACTGGAAAGGGCGGGCGATCTACCGAGTGGAACCATAGATAATGGTGGAATGGCGAAATATTCTAGAGGCGGCCAAGGCTCACAGTGGGCTGTAGCGCCAATTATAATGATGATGATGAAGAAGTAGAGGGCTCGCTTAGCATGTGAGAGGTATCTATATAGATGCTAAATCTTAATTATATTATTTTAAAAACTTTTGGGGCCGCTGGATATCGATCCCGATATTGGCAAAGGTAAAAAAAGAGGTACGATTTTTAAAAATGTTTAAAAAAAATTCTAACAGTAATTTTTGAGACAAACTTTACTACTAAGTTAACATACTCAATGTTAAAAATATACTTCGTGTATAAAAGTATGTGTAATGCTGTTTGTTGGCATATTTTTATCTATCATCGGTAACAATTGTATATGCAGGCATAAAACACGCTTATTGACATAATGACTAATGACAGCACGTATTGACGTTTTTGATTATTATCTTATCACGGTGATATTTTCGCAACAAATGCAATTATTTGACCGCACGTACGAATCTGCGGTGATAACATAATAGATTTGGTGATAACATAATACATTATCGCGCGCAGAAATGGTCTTGCGGGTCGTGTAAAAGGAACAAATCAAACGAAGATGCATATAATTATCTACTAACATTGAACCTCAACTGAAGAGATATCGCTGTATTAAAACGGCTTTCCTCTCCCGTCCTATTTGTTCTATTTGCGCTCTGGTATCCCCGCTAAGTGATTGCCTAATTGCGCCTCGGTTCGCACCGGAATAAATATGCTAATTTGTAAAGATCATACCGCTGTAAAATCCTAAATCCTATTGGCGGCGCGCGTAGAGATGGCGCCTTGGAGCGGCGGCCGGCGGCGGACGGCAGCGGCAGTTCGGTCGTAATGCCCGAGCGTGACGGCCGGCCGCGCGCCCCGCTCCGCCTCCCGCCCACGGGCCGCTCTTCTCCGCGGACAGCCGCGACTCCCGCCCGTTCGGCGATTCAAATATCGGAATGTGGTGAACATCCCGCGGGATGCGACGATCCAACATGGCGGTCACCTGTCACATGCGAGCTGGTAGCTGTCAAAACTCGCGGTTGTGCGTCATTTCCAACATCCACCGGTGTGCTGCGTGACTAGACGTCTTCGGCGATGATTCTAGGTGAGTTTCGCCGGCTGCTGCGCGCCTCAGCCGAGATAACTTCTGGCCGAGGTGAGATGTCGGGGGAATGCGATAAGCGCGGGCAGGGACCGCTCGCCGGCCGAGTCTCCGCTGCCTCTGGCGATAATGTATAAAATAAGCTACGTTTGTGTATGCCGTGCGATCTAAAAATAGAACCGCCTGCGTGTAGCGAGTAGATAGTAGCTACACGTTTACGGGTCTCGCTGTCCCTAGATACGCTGACTTTTGGTTTTGAATAATATTGAGCGAAATAACAAGTGCCGCGGCGAGTTGCGAACTGTCGTTCCGCGCTCTTGCGCGATGTCAGAATCATCATCATCTGTCCTCATCAAAATTGTCCTCTCGTCACTCTCCTTAAGCGTGTGTATCACGAACGATACACATTCCCGTGACACATTAACTCAATTTAATATATTTCATCATTGTTTCTGTCAACTTAAGTTCTGATACGATGATAATTCATCGTTGCTCTTTTTAACGCGCCAAGTCCGACTTAAAAATAAACGCGAACCTAGATTTATCTTAGCTTTAAAAATAATAATCATTAAAATAGTTGGAATATAACAATACAGCTTTCTCTACTTGAATTTAATTAAATATTATATATTTTACTATTCGAATTTCGAGAGTGACAGAACCTCTCATCGACAGGTGAACTATTAAACTTTATAATTTAAATTTAAAGTGTAGTTTTTAGTAGTAAAATATGCAATATTATATTAAACCAAACTCGAGTGGACAAAACATAGTTATTTCCCATCCATTTTATAATACAATGTTAATAATGTAAGATTTGATAACTTTATTTTAACTTAACATTGTGCGTCACGTGCAACGTGGAGACAATGCTTATTTTAAACCAGTTTATTAACGTTGTGACTTGTGACAGTCTTAATGATTTCTTGTCGAAATATTGGCCTATGTGGAAAATTAAATGCTAATTTAATATTGGCGGGCATAACTGCTTTCGCTAGCAAGCGAATATTGAGAGCTAGGTAATTCTTGCGTAAAACGAAAATTAATAACAGCAATTATAATACGTGTTATTGAATTTTTTTGCGATTATATCTATTGATGAAATTAATCTAAAAAAATTCGTTGTGATGAAATATTACATCACTGGTAGGGGATAGTCGTTACTAAAAGAGAACACTGTTACATTGACGAATTCTTAGAAATTTAAAATTATAATTTAATCATTTCTACGTACTACTTACTTCTAGGTACTTATTGTGATTATAAAAAATGTTATTTTTCGCTACAAATACATTTTTAGACGATTATATTTCTTATCTGTATTTAAAAAAAATATGAATGAAAAACGACATTTTAAAATTTATTCAATAGTGGCGCAATACAATACCTATGTGAAAACGTAATTTGATTATATTTTTAAGAAATTAAAAATAACAACGTTTTCTTCTCACTGTAACACTTTAATTAAAATTTTTTAGTTATAACGTTTTCGATGCTTACTGCGTCATCTTCAGTAATAAACTAAACTATACGTTATTTGTATCTAAACTTAATTTGATTGTATTTACGTATATATTTACAATGACATAGGGCTTAATTGTAGAGATTTAATAGAACTTAAAAATGAAATAACGTATAAAAACCAAGTTTTTACAATATTCCCGTTCTCATTTTCGGGTTTCGTGTCTACCGTTTGCGTCGGAATCTCCATACAACTTACTGATTTGTATGAAAAAACCATTAAAAATTTGAAAAATCCAAAATTATACTATAATTATTTTTTTTATGAAAATTTGATAGATCTTCTTGATTATCGCCACGAATCTACTTCCAAAGTTTCAGCACGATTGGATCACGGGAAAAGGGTTAAAAATCGATCCAAAGTTTTTTCGTCAAGCAAGCAAGCAGACGCCACGAGTTAATATAAAGGGAGTAAAAATCCGTGGTAATGGCCGTGGTTGAATGGCCAAATTGAAAATGCTTGAAAATCGTTGTATCGTAATCATATGTAAACACTTCTTCTTTTTGTGTTGTATTTCATTAGAATGTTTTATACTTCTAAAATAACACTACTTTCTTACATAGAACACATATCGTAACATAAATCATTAATAGTTTAAATTGCTAAGCGGACAAGTGCTGCGTGTGTTTGTAAATAGGTAATACGTGTTTAAATGAATTCATGTCTGCATTGTAGTTAGAAATATATAAATTAAACAAAATTCTTTTATCTGTAAAAAAATAATAAAAAATATGCTAATGTATTTTTTCTCATGTTATAGATCTTACGCTTCGATCGATAAGCAAATATACAGTGGCATTGGTTATATATTTTGAAAGTGAAAAAATGTTATTTGTCTCGAACCCTTATCAGTATTGTCGAGTTTGTCTCGAGATGATTTTATTCCCAAGGGTTCTGTTTCGAGTCAGATATTTTACAATTTGTTCATAATTCGAATTTTAAAGCAACTAGCCACGTTAGAATACCATTGCCAGCCAAACCTAATCTAATCTAACCTAACCTTCAGAGAGCGGTGTTCGAGGTGTAAAAGCGATCGTTTTGCAGTCGGGAGGTGGTCCAATAATATCCAATGTCGATACACAGGTCGAGATGTGCTATTAAACCAAATTACTTACAACATAAAATTTTAATTTTGTGATAGTTTAATATTTTTGTGTAAAAAAATGAATAATGGATGATGCACAAACATAATAACTGATGAAAATTGATGTTTTAAGGTAAATAAAGTATAAAGAAGAATGGCAATGAAATAAAACGATGTACCTATTGTTATATATAATTCTGGGGAAAAAAATCATTCGCTTCAATACAACTCATCAAATTAAATAGAAAAATCTTGTAAAAAAAATCTATTTTCAATTTTCAAAATGTTCAAGCAACCATGACCTAATGTCAATAGTTATGGAGAAATTCAATATCAAAATTTGATTTTTTTCAAAATGTATGATTTATTTTTTGCAAAAAGTTGAACAACTATCATTACGATAACTTATATCTGTTATGAAAAATACACACGTTTTAATAAAAGTAGAAAAAATGATAAAAAAAAAAACCTTGCAAAAATTGAAGATAAATTTTTTACAAGCTTTTTATATTTTATTTGAGCTGTATTGAAGCGAATGAATTTTTCTTAATCGGTATTAGTTACTGTAATGGTAGTTCAACTTTTTGCAAAAAATAAGTCAGAAATACTGAAAAAAATCCTCCATAACTATTGATATTATTAGGTCGTGGTTGCTTGAACATTTTCGACTCATTATCAAGGCAGGAATCCGCCTGTTAGGTTTTTACTACTAGCTACGACGCACCCTTTATTGTACGATGGCAGCGGCAAAGTTCAACTCTCTCGCCTGATTTTAGTTATTTTTTCAGTAAGATTCGTCGTCCTTATATTTCCACATTTCAGCCTGAGGGCCAAGTCGAACCTCCCGCGTAATATTTTTGCGAATTGTTGAATAAGCGCAGCGCCATATACATACAATATTAGAATTTGTGCTGCAAGCGAGTCTGGCAACAAACGCTCCAAGGTCACTCGCTTCTATAAATACTCATGCCCTGCCAAGTTGATATAATTGATGTATCGGTCGTCTATTAATAAACTTTATTCCGCGTGTTTAATTTTTTTTTATAATATCACACCCATTACCACGGTGTGTACTCACTTACACAATCAAACCTCAAAGACTTCCGCATCTACTACAAATATATTTAGACTAACGCACAAGCATTTATTTATAGCTTAAAAATAAAAGTGTAGAAAAGCTCAAATGCACACAACGATCCATGGAGGGATCCATGCTTGGCGTAGTGAATATCATGGATCACGTAGCGAAGCTAAAATGGCAATGGGCAGGGCATGTTGCAAGGCAGGATGCTACAAGATGGACTCCCAGAGTTCTGGAATGGAGGCCTTGGGAAGATAAAAGAGGCGTTGAAGACCTTAAAAGACGTGGGCCGACGATATAGCCGCTGTGGGGGGGGAAGAAATGGCTGCAACTAGCAAATAACAAGGAAGGATGGAAGGGTATGGAAGAGGCCTATATCCAGCAGTGGAGAGATGAAGACTGAGAAAGAAAAATAAGATTTATTTATACATTTTTTACTTCTTCCGTTTTGTACTTCTTCCGAATTGAAAACGTAAAATTTTGAAAATGTAAAGTGATATGTCGTTTTGTACTTCATCCGAATTGAAAACGTAAAATTTTGAAAATGTAAAATAAGATATCGTTTTGTACTTCTTCCGAATTGAAAACCTAAATTTTGAAAATGAAAAGTAAGTATTAAATTTTTGTAATTAAAAAAAATTAAATGTGTAGGTATAAAGACAGCTAGGACATTGAAATAGAGATACATTACACTTATTTTGATTAAAAGATAGAATAATATTAAATACAATTAAAAAATAATTCACTATTTAGAAGGACGACCAAGATAATTAAAGTCTACAAAGCGCATGGCTTATTTTAAGATGAATTTTATTTTAGATGAATTTTAATATCCAATATAAATTACTTTTAGGATAGTCTAACGTTTTTTACAAAAGATGAGTGAGAAACATTGAAACAAAATGCAAATTTTGAGGTCGCTAACTTCTTAACCGCCGAAATTTCACCCAAAGTGTAAATAATGTTTTCTATTAAAAATTGAATGAAGAAGACTCCCAAGAAGGTTTTGCTACTAATAACTGTAAGGACGCGTGTCATTATTATTTTTTTTTCAATAATGTTTCAAAGTAAACGATTATTTTAAATATAATTAATAAAATATATTTAATCGGTAAATAGTATTATTTCTAACAATACTTTTTTATGTAACTTCACAGAACACATTTACTGGATTTTGTCCACAGAGGGATAGTTATTAATTAAGATAAATTACAGAAGTCTCACAGAGACGAAGCTATTTTGCATGGGAAACTGATTTGGAACATACATATATACAACTTTCAAAAATTTGATTATTTGATGATGTTCTCATATTGAAATTGGCGAACGTTGCCTTGTGTAAAGTGATCACTTAAGCCAGCTCATACAGGCCATAAGCCTCGGGTCACTATACAAAGACTTGAGAATGCATTTCAGATATAAATAGCTTCGTTTATGAGACTTTTTCTTTCTATTTATGCTTTAAAAGAGGCTTTTCGTTATAAAACATATATCTTTCGTGGCCACCCCTTTTTTCACCACCGACTAAATACCCACCAATTTTTTAGCTTACACACATTAAAAAAATTCGTATTATACTTTTACAATGTAGTAAAAATAAACAAAAAATTTACCCATAAAAACATAGTTTTAACTTTAAATCCTTTATATGCGAGGACTCGGTTTCGATTTTTTATACATTTGTTTTCTTGACTAAGAGATTCATTTGTATCATATTGATACTAAATCAAATTTTAGATAATCAGGAAAATCTTTTCTTCAGCCTATTAGTATTTTTGTATTAATTATGACTGGCATTTTGACACAACCAACTTTTGTTCTGTAGCAATTTAAAATAAAGAGACAAATTCTGATGATTATAATTTATTTGGATATGAAGAGAGAAAAAGTAACCTATACCCACGACAAATGACAAAGCGACCATTTCCAGAGTCTTTGATTCAGCTCTGTAAATGTGCAGCGGATTGTCGAGCGATGGCTCGTAATTGTAAAAAATCTAAATTAACTTGTATTTCATCGTGCAAGTATATAAACAATAATCGTAAAAATATTAAGAAGTAATTATTTGCATTTTTTCATGCATGTATCTTTAAATTTGCTTTTTCTCATTAATTATTTTTTTTAGAACAATTTATGATTTTTTATTGATAATTTCTATTTTAATTATGACAACCTATTTATAACTTTAAATATTTAAAAAACAACTAATGACACTAATATAATCATTAAAATAGCTCAAGTACCTCTGGCGCCTGGACTATATAATTAATTTTGTTTTTATCATTAAATAATTTTTTAAACAATAATTTATGATTTTTAATCGATAATTTTTATTTTTATTTTATTTGACAACCTATTAATACCTTTAATTATTAAAAAAAAAACTAACGACACTTATATAATCATTAAAATAGCTCAATAGCTTGTACTCAATCGATTTACTTGCTGCGTGGAGCGGGGGGTATAAAACAAATGGACCACCTGGCCTTCTGGGAACATTCAGATAGTTAATCTATGGGCTTTTCTGAACTAGAATCAATTGTCAGAATGCGGTCCTCGGATTTTGCATACTCAAGTTCCTCTGGCCCCTGGACTATTCAAGACCCAGTATTGTGTCTTCAATTTTGTATATAATATATGTTAATAATCTGTGTTCTTGAAATAAAAAAAATGTCTCGAGTTAATCGTCTACTAAAAATAACATGTATCATGCTACTTGCCGTGGTCGGATGGAGTGGGAAGGAGCGAATAGTTAATTGAAGTCGTCAAAGACTCCGATTATGAGTAAGAGGAAGTGCATTGTAGGTAATTTTGACGTCCGACTTTTGCACACTCTGATCGGTCTCGTGCTACCGAGGCCCGAATTCACGGTCAGTACTTAGATGATTTAGAAATTAAGGTAAGCCTTAAAAGTGTTATTTTGTACCGAAAATTATGCATTTAAGGCGTACCTTAACCTTTAAATCATTTAAGTATTGACTCTGAATTCGGCCCGAGGTTCTTTGTGGAGGGCACCTCGTCAAACACGCGCAGACAATAGCGCGAACCTAACCTAACTTCTACTGCCCTCGTAAGCATAAAGGCAGCTAGCTATTTGACAAAATCATATTTTGAGAAACGAGTCCTTTGTTTTTACGAACTTTGTTTTATAAAAAAAAAAACACAAATTTTCATCTATTTTATAACGAATTTTTTGATAATTTATCAACCATTTTACAAAACAATATGAATTAATTAAAATATACTCTAATTTATTAAGGTATTGCTTAGAATTAATATAGTTTTTGTGAAAAATTAAAACAATATGACGAAATTTCTTAGGTTTTCACGGCCACTCAGAATCTTCTGGTTTGTGTCTTCTGGGGTATTGTGCCGTGTTATTATGACCTTTCTGGCCGACGTTTCGGATCCCATTGCACGGTTTTATATACATAGTTATAAATTTTGCATTGGTTCACAATTTTTTTCAAAATTCACGAAATTGTGTAAAAAAAATTAGTTTAAATTTTGTGAAACAATCCATGGGAATGGACGTTATGTTTTTCCTTGTATACAGCATATTTCCTCATTGTTCTAAAATTATTGATTCTAATTTTAAAGACATCTTCTTCTTCTCCTTGGCTTCCCAACTCACTGTGTGGTCGTCGACTGTTGAGGTCAGCTCTCCTCGTCCTCAGGTTGTATGTTCTTCTGTCCTGTCTCACCCAACCCTCACGTGGCTCTGCATCTGACTATCCCTTTGCACCACCCATAAATTTTTTGGTCTTCCTCTGGATGTGAAGATTCGTGGAGATCGCCTGGCTAACAGTGTGATCGGGCGCTCTGCGTCCAACGAGGCCATACCATCACAATTGCCTTTCCTTCATCTTGCTATTGATGTCTGTGATGTCCAGGCTTCCGCAAATGTTTGAAATTTTTATTGTTTATTATTATTAGGGACATTCCGTATGACCATCTCAGCATGCGCATTGTTGTTTCTAGCTGCCTATTGAAGGTGCTGTATATGGTCCGGCATTCGGATTCATAGAGGAAGGCGGGCCTGACAATTTTGTCCAGTATACTTTTCCTTTTAATATTAATGGAAATTTTGGATCACATAGGACTCCCGTCGTAGATCTAAACTTTATCCCTCCCCCACTAATTCTATGTGTTACATCTGCTGCACATCCTCCATCGTTATGAAAGATATTTAAATGACTCGCTATTTGGTATTGTTATCACTAGACCAATGTTATGTCACTAAAACATTTAATTGGTTTAATTTACATGCTTGTCTCTGTCAGCGAGGGCTAGCAATCGTTCTGAAATTTGGCAGAGAGACGTATTCCTGACGACAATACAATAATCATTAATTAATTTTACAAAATCCTGCCGCGATCCTTCATCCCATCGGTTTGCATTTGTGTTTTTGTTTAACTCATTATCGATAAGCCATATGTTTTCCAAATAAAATAAAAAAATAATTAAAATACTATACCATAGTGGATCGCAAAATAACCTACTCCTACAAGCGCTATTTTTACAATATTTGAATGTCATAGAAACACAAAATAAAAAACACTTATTTATAAGTCTTTGCACCTGTCATCGCGCCTGGGCGGGGAGTGCCTGGGCTGAGGGTCAGATGGAGGCCAGGGCCAAATTGCTTCACACTTGACAAAAGTCTTTTCTTATAACTGTATAATATGACGCTCTTCTCTACGATACATCTATATACAGGTCTTGTAGCTAGTAGCAAAAACATCGGCGGAGTCTTATTCATTCAATTTTAAAAAGAAAATATTCTTTACACCTTGAGAAAAATGTCGACGGTTACGGGGATAAATTATATATCCTAGTAACCGTCGGATTTTATGGATTTAAAAATAAATTTTATTAACACCAGCACAACGAAACAGTGTACCTCGTACGCACGACTTACACATACTAATTCGAATGTCGTTCTTAAATGGAAAGAGGTATATCTAGACAGCTATGCTATTGAAATACTTCGTGTTTTGGGTTACTTAAAAGTAATAAATAAATATCAGAAGTGGATTGCTGTAAAATTTCCGACAATGCAGTTTAGGAGATTATTGTATCATGCATAGGTCTTTCCATTTAAGAAAGACAATCGAATTAGTATGTGCAAGCCACGCGCAATGCGTACACTGCACATTGTTTCTTTGTGTTGGTGCTTACGGATATAAACACCAACACAACGAAACAATGTGCCTTACACGGTTTACACGCACTAATTCGATTGTCTTTTTTTAAATGAAAGCAACTCTACGAATCGAATTGTAAGTTTATCATGTTATTGTTATTGTTTAAATAAATTAAATTGAAAATGAAAACATGAATTGTAGCGACCAATGTTGGGGAATGATTTTGATTTGTGGAGGAATGTTACCGGTAACTGGAAGCAGTACATATGTAACGACGGCGCTTTGTTCGTTATTTGCCTTCCGCGCAGTTGGTGTGTTCGATAATGGAACGATATGTTGTATTAATTTTATCGCGCCCGCCCACCGCAGGAACTAATAATCCGTGTACAAGTAAGCGCGGTGTGTTGATCTTGCCACAGTTTATTGCTGCATTAAATGCCGCATTAAAATTGCTACCGTTTTCTATGAATGCGAGCCGCAGGGTAGCCTCCAAGTACCTTTCTTCGAATAAATTGTGCCACGGAAGCGGTATTTTATTATTTTTATTTTTTAGCAAACAGTCGTTACTAACGCCTATAGATAGTCACAGTGTGACATTAGAGTACAAAGTAAAAAAATTGTGACGACAATATGAATAATAATAATAATAATACAAATTTTATGACAAATAAATTTTAAATAACAAGTTCTAACCCGTCAAAAATGGCGTACTTTTACGCGTTAATAATTCGGCCGCGAGTTTTAATTTTGAGGCTGTGAGAACATCGTCATCTCGCGTTAGTGACGGACATTATTACATATACAAAGGTGTATTTTGATATTGTGAAGTATCGTGAATCAACAGATACAGTTAAGGAATGTGTTGTAGATCAACAAGTTACGCGAGATACAATATCATCGCGCAAGTGTGGAGTACGAGGATTACAAGATCGACTTCTTGTATTATCGCTTCTTCTTGTGTTGTATGATTGAAAATCTTTATTTAGTTTCATTCTGTTATTAAAGTATTTGGGAAATTATCTATGTCTAATTTTAAATTGCTATCTTAATTTCCATTTGTCTGACATTTTTATTTAATACGTAGATGATATTACCGCATGGAAAAACGTACGCTATCTAATTAAAGCAAATTCTGCTCGAGGTAACTACGCACCACGTTCTGGTGGTCGCTTTGTGGTGACCCTGTACGTGACGTCATAATTGTCTACACATATTTATTTTTACTTTTCTATGGCTACTATTTTATGATACAGAGTGTGTAGAAGGTGAGCACCCAGTGTTATTTTTATAATGATTACGCTCATCTCGCTGTACGACCGCTCTTTGTATGACTTTTTACTACCACAGCCTTTTAAAATTGTGGTTCTTAAAATTATGGATCTAATGTCGCCCGGGCCTTTTGTTGTGGACTTTTTGTTGTTGGACCAATAATTAGCTGTGGACCTTTTGTCGTATCACGACACTGGAGTCTCTACCCAAGACTTGCAGTGGTAGATACATTGCGAGTTGTGTGTCAGCTGATTGAGGCCACTATAATTTGGCATGACTAGGTTAACCATATATTGTAAGATGGTCTTGTTATAAGCTTGAACAATAAAAATATGTATGAATGAGAATAATGCGCGAGTTTTGTGCCAAAGAAGAGCATGTTAGTTAATTGACATTGAATTATTTTGTGGGTGAAATATTAATGACTGGTACTGGTAAAACCATTATTTTAACCGGTTTCATATAGGTAGTACGGTTATTTGAGATTCGTAAGTGATTGTCCACATTATACTTATGATAAGATAGCAGTATAACGTAACAATAAATTATATCATCGCTATTATATAATATTGTCGCTTCGTCAATTTTGACGGTTTGACAAATTCTATATTTTTCTTACTACCTACAATCGAAGGCCCTTATGTAAACTAAGACATCTACTAAAATGTAATTTTACAGGATAGCTGTTTGAAGTCTGGCTTCACACACAAAATGAGAATATTTGTTCGCTTTGACGTTAAGTTTTTCAGCAAAAATTCAAAAATGCACTTGTGTTTGATATCCGAGTTTACGTAGGGATCGTCGAAATAACAATGTCATTATAATGAGAATAAGGCGGTGTATTGATGACTGGTAACTGAGATATAAATGTTCTCTAATACCGATGGTTGCCATATCAGTCACCAATCATCGACACAATCAGATACAAATAACAGTTTTGTGTAACCGGTTAAAATACCGTCACTATTAATGACTGAAAAATCGGTCAATACTGACATAAAGGGGAGAAAAGACGAAATAAGTTAATTTTCAAATAAATACACATTGTAAAAATATTTTTATGAAATTGGAACGGATCTTGTTGAATTTTTCAAGGTTTTCATCGAAATTAATTCGTTTTACGGTCAACGTTTCTGGAACGTATCTCGGTCTTAAAGCGAGATATAAGTGCATTTGCGTTGCATGCTTCGGTCGCGTTTTTTCAATAAAGTTTAGAAGTTCTATGCGATGTACCCCCCTCCCTCCCACACCGGGGCCCTGATTCTGTCGTCATTGTCACGATGACCAATGACATGGGTTTGCGAGACCCGCCAAGTCATTACTAATTCAGGCTGATTCACGCCATGCGTGTATTATCAATGTTATGTTAATGAGTTATTTATTTATATGTCATTGTTTCTCGTATTGTAATTATGTAGATACTAAATTACTTTTAGCAATTGCAGAATGCAGGCGATGATTGCATTAGAATTGTAATGACACGAGTGGACAAGGACACGTTGGCAGTAAGCTAGTACTGACGTGATTGTCTTTATGTTTTAATTGAACCGATGTGAATCAGCAATGTGTAGCATTGTATTTTTTCTGACTGTTGTATCAAGACTTTGTTTATTTCTCATTCATTAAAGTTTCACACATTTAATGATTTAAAATTAACTTGAATTAATAAGTCCACCGTAGCCTATAAATTTTCCAAATGACATGATGAAGTGTTAAAGTATGAACAGATTGCGATACAAAGTAAAAATAAAAATACATAAACGAAAGAATAGTAGATATGAACCAAAGACTATACAGAAATTTATAAATGATCAAAACAAATAAAAGCATTAACATATACAAACACAGTCTAGAGAAAAAGTGTCGGGTAAATTGTTTTTACTTAACAATGTATTGGAGAATTTATTTACCATGTTATTATCATTATACAGTCTATTCAATCTACACATTCATTGTTCTACAGTTGTTCTTCAGTTCTTAAATATGACAGTTCTTAAATATAAATTGATGATATTATTACTGTCAATTTTTCAAGAACACAATACTGGATTTTATCCCCAGGGGGACATCATTAATCAGGATATATTATAGATGTCTCATGGAGACGAACTATATTTTTTATATGGTAAAATAGGTATGGAAGCCTTCGTATTGGAAGCCAAAAAGACTTCTATACCTACTTTCCCACAAGCCAGCCGTGCGATTGCAGATTGGTCGTAAGCCCTATGAATACCTAAAAAGACTTCCATACCTACTTTCCCACAAGCCAGCCGTACCCTAGGTCGTCAGCCCTATGAACACCCAAAAAGACTTCCATACCTACTTATCATAAATGTCTCTATGAGACATTTATGATATATCTTAACATAACGTTCCAAGCGTTTAAATTTTAAAATTTTAAATTTAAAAAAGCGTTCCAAGTGTTTAATTTAAAAAATCCAAGTGTTTAAATTTAAAAAGAGAACTAATCATAAACACCTTAAATGTCTGGCGTACCGGTGACCCCTGCGTCAAATACAGCTGACAATTAAAATTAAAAATATATATAATGGAAGTTTTTTATTTCTTTCGAAAAAAATCTTAATCTCGAATACAAATTGCATTTCTGGATGAAAAAAATGTCACCCAGGTACTCGTGGCCTCTCAAGAAATAAATTATGGCACCGTCCGCCATGGACAAGCACAAAAAGGTTTGGCAAGACCGAAGTATAACAAGGAATACAAAAATGAGACCGATAATTTATTTCGCAATTTTTCTCTACAATTTTAACACATGGAGAACTGAAGAAGAAAACATATCCAGAACCGAAGAAGGCACAGCTAGGGAACGAGAAGAACCGACCCCAACAGCCTACCTAGGCAATGTGTTGGAACAGTGCAAGGAAGAAGAGAAGAAGCTGAATCATGGAGAGAATGTGAACGCAAGAGTAGGTATATAGGGTTATTTAGAAAACATTAATAACCTCGCAAGACTATATTCCTGCCTTAATTATGAGTCGAAAATGTATGGTTATGCTTAGGTACATGATCAGTAGGTAAATCTTGATAACTCATCAGACTATTGTAACATATTGCCATTGTGGAATATATTATTTTGAAATAGCCTGTAGATATGTTAGTAGATGTATAGTTTATTTATTCGCTATAAAATTGCGATAAAGAGTTCTAATGCCTACAATATTAAAGGGTTGCCTGACAGTTTTCGATATTGTATCTTATATTGGGCCTTAAAAATCGATCATAATAAATGTATGGATAGACGGACACCGGTGTCGCTTCTTGGGTTATAGTAAATTAACAGGTTATTACGTACCACGCATAATAGAATAGTGGTACATACCTACCTGATATTGATTACAGGTTCGTGACGTCCGATCGACAAACATGCGACAAATCAATTCGATTGTGAATTCAATCGATCCTCGATTTAGTTCAATGCAAAGCGTCTGCCCGCTTACTATTCATGAATAAATTTCCCCAGCGATCCAATAGAATTCCCGATAGCGAGTGAATAGTTAATGCACGCGCGCATTAACGCGCGGATGCAAAGTAATAAAATGTCAAATAAAAATATTTGTTTCTTTGATTTGTATGCGTTTAAAAAGTGGTGTTTAATAGTTAAGTACATTTAAATATTACGGGGACCACGTGTCATTATATTGATATTTAATAATTTGAGGACCTGGCATACAGAGAAAATATTATATTATAAAAAAGTTGTCTCCAAAACAATTAAAAATGCTCTTTACGTGTGTTTAACCTTTGGCTACCGGGAGATCGGAAAGAGGATCGGGGAGTGGAGTGGGGTAATAAATTAACCCCAGTCAAATTTGTGTTATAATAAAGTATAATGGTTTGAAAATGTTTTATAATATGTATTTTTAATTACATTTTTTATACAATGTGAACAAGATTCTACTAAATTTTTCGTCATTTTATAAGAAACTTTAGTATTTTGACGTCTTATGACTCACGAGCGTCTAGCTGACAGAAGCCGCGCAAGCAGAATAAAGTAAGCATATCTTATAGGATATTGACGATTGTTTATGAAAAAAAAAATTTTTTCTACTTTCGACTGTCTTATTACACATTATTATTTTATTTTCTTTAGGTATTGTTGTATATTTTGGGATATTTATGAGGATTACAAAGAATACCAGCTCAATTGCATCATAATAATTACAAAATAGTTTTAAAATAAACATTTTTGGGGTTAAGTTGTAACCCCGTTCCGGAACGGGAGGGATTATAAACCTCTAAGCCATAAATAAAATGTGTAAAATTAGCCTATAATAAATATAAAAAGTAACAAAACATAATATATATAAAAGTAAACATTATACACAAGAAAATCCAGAAATGAAGCACCTAGTAAAGAAGTAAAACATAAATAATAAGAAAACCATAAGGTACGAAAAATTGAGGCGTTTAAAAACATAGAAAGGGAACTTACAAAAATATGTAGTTAAATTATATATTAAATAAATACCGATGAATTAAGCAAAGCGTAGTATACCTAAAAGTATAAGTAACTAGGGACATATGTAGAAGCAAAAATGAAATACATTAAGCGTATATAAATATTAAGCAAAGCATTATACTTGAATATATCTATTGGTATAGGAGAATAATAAAATATGTATCGGAGTATCCCCACAAATATAAAAATAATTGTGACAAATACATATAGCCAGTAGCCAAATCTTTACATGTGAATTTCTGCATTGATAATAATTAGTCGAAAATTCAAGCAGCAATTAATCAATATCAATAGTTAAGGGGATATGCAATATCAAAGTTTGCATTTTTTCCACTTCAATACAACTCAAATAAAATGATAAACCTTGTAAAATTTTTTTTTTCAATTTATGCAAGTTTTTCATCATTTTATTCATTTTGTATAAAAGCGGAAAAATGCAAACTTTGATATTGCATATCCCCATAACTATTGATATCAGGTCATGGTTGCTTAAAAATTTGCGAATCATTTTCAAGGTGGGAATCCACCTGTAAAGTTTTTGCTACTAGCTAAGAGACATCCTGTATAGCACTAACATGTACTAATATAATATAACAAACATAATAGCTAATATAATAAAAAAAAATTAGGAGAAATCTTTCAGCAAAAGAAAGGGTTTTCTTTTTTGGCGGCCAGATAGATTTAAGACATTAATTATTAGTGAATGACTCGAATGACATTAAATTTATTGATCATTATATCGAGATGAGATGGACACACGAATTGGCAAAGTAGAGCTGCAAGTGGGAGCAAGAATAGATAAATAATAAATATTCATTATTTTTGCAATAATAACCACAGTAAAATTTGACGAGGTGTTGAAATATCATAAAAATACATTTTACACGGGTGTGTTTCTCTAACGTTTAAGCGTAAAAAGTAAATTAATAAATACTACCTATTAAATATTCTTTTCGATAGTTGTCAATAGGGAATCAAATACCAAGCCAATTTTTCGTACAGAGATTTTGCTATCAATTTTCATGATAGAAAATAAAAATGTATAGGAAAAGGGAAAAGGAACAGAAGCGTCCTGTCGCGTCTTTGAGCCCCCGACTCTCGTAGGATATGGGAACGAAGATAATGAAGATGATGATTTATTTTTAAATAAAGTAAAGTAAGTCTTTAAATAAAAAATAACGTAAAATAATAATTTTAGTGTAGTTTTAATGTTGTATCAATAATATTATACAGGGTTATTTGGAAAACATAAATAACCTCGCAGGACTATATTACTGGTTTCATTATAGGCAGAAAATGTTCAAGCAGCCGTGATATATCAATAATTATGGGGTTATGTAAAATGTATGTGAGCATTTTTTTCAAATATTTCTTATTATTTTTTACAAAACGTTGAACTATCATTACAATAACTTGTATCGATTACGAAAAATTCATTCGTTTCAGTACAAATAAACAAGTTAAATAAAATGATAAAAAACATGCAGAAATTCCAATTGGAATTGGAAGGTTTTTATTATTTGATTTGATTTGTATTAAAGGGAATGAATTTTTCATATTCGATATAAGTTACCGTAATGATAGTCCAACATTTTACAAAAAGTAAGTTAAAAATGTTGAAAAAAAAATGCAAACTTAGATAACTATTGATATTAATGGTCATGGTTGCTTAAACATTTTCGACTCATAATTAAAGCAGGAAAATAATCCTGCGAGGTTATTAATGCTTTTCAAATAACACTGTATATTTATGAAAAATAACGCAGCAAATAAATAATAAATAAGGTTGACAAATAGCTTTTTTTTTATTATGTATAAAATACCCGACACAAAGCATCGAGTGTTTTATCATTTTAGTCTTGTGTTTGTTAGTTGTCAGCGAGTAAATATGCGCGTAGTCCTCGCTATTTAATAGAAGCCAGTTTGAATATATTTTATTACTTGCATAAATAAATATTTCGTAATTGCGAATAATATTTCAGCGGCTCGGTATTATAATACAATGTGCTGGCGACCTCGGCAGAGAACTGCTGGACGTGAGGAACGGTATATGTGGGTCCCCACACGGTGCGGGCCGACCGCAAAAAGGGCGACAGAAGGTGTGTGCACTGGATTAGTATCCTAATCAGAAATTAATTAGTTATTCTAGAGATGTTTTAAGGCCCCGTGAGATCAGCGCTCAAGTGCGGAGCTGTGGCCAGCCGCGCCGTTTATTTATTTATTTATTTCAACGGTCACAAAATGTGTTGTACTAATTACCTTGTAATATAAAATGAGAGGGTGAGTAAAAGTAAGTATAAGATAATAAAGATAAAATATGTAGAATATAGAGTTAATATAAAATAACATAATAATGTCAAAAGTAAGAGTAAAATAACAGAGATAAAAAAATAATAATTACAGAGTAAATATACAATAACAAAAGTATTAAGAAGAAGTAATATATGTTCAATAGTATGAAAAAGTTAACAAATGTGAATTAATTACAATTTATGAAATTATGTAGCAACAGACTTAGAAACTAAAATGGACTGCCTTATTTCTCTAAGAAGTATTTATTGAGATGAGTACGGTAGCACTCCAATGTAACACTGAAGATATCCGAAATGTGTGCGCATTCGTTCCCTAGTGTAAGTAATCTGTTAATCGTACAGTGTTGGAAGTGCTCAGTATTCGTTTTGTTGCAAAAATAAGTATTGTAATAAGCGATAGGAGGTCAGGTGCATCCAATCTGTTACTATTAATTATTTTGAATAGAAAAATTAAGTCAGCTATTATACGTCTTCAAGAAAACTTAATAATCCATCCCTAGCTTGTAGTATTACAGGTCTTCGAGCCAATCAAAACTACAATCCGGTCTATTCTGATTGGTTTGCATTATCTTAACAATCATGCCTCGACGACTATTATACAGCAGTTAGTAGAAAAACTCTCCCTCATTCAATTTTCAATACAAAATATTTTTACACTTTGGTGAAATGTCGACAGTTATGGAGATAAGCGACATCATATTTTGTATTTTGTTTTTTCAATATTTTGGGCTTATCTTTTGTAAACACTATCGGGAAAATAACTCATATCAAATATTAAAAATTCGTTCGCTTTCATACAAGAAATTTGTAAAATATTTTTATTTAGGTTTTTGTCATTTTATTTGACATGTATTAATTTTTTAATATTTTATATATGAGTTTCTGTGGTGATAATCCAAAGCCTTTTACTACAGAAAATTAGTCAAATATATTGAAAAAAATCAAATTTTGATGTTACTTCTCTCCTTAACTGTTGACATTTCACGCATGTGTTAAGTATATTTTCTATTCAAAATTGAATGAAAAAGACCCCCTATTCTCGAAGTTTTTGCTACCGCGGCGTAAAACCCTGTACATTGTACACTTCGTCATAATACTCGTATGATAACATTTGACACATTTCTCGTATAACCTTCCCGTCCATTTTGTCTTATCTTAGTATATTATAACGATGCCGTTAATATGAGGATAGGTGCGGTTTTATTCTAAGAAAATTAAAACAGCCCTTTACTATTGCGATAGAAGTGCTCTTGATTTTTCTTCGGTATCTTATTGTGATATTTAAGGATGATTTTGTAACTTAAATGATAGTATTTTATCATCCGTGTAACTTGTATATGTGACTGTAGAAATTAAAGCTCTTCTTCTTTTCTGAAATGATGAATGTTTTTTCGTGGTTGTTAAGTCATGTCTTGTATAGTAAAAATTCATAATTTCTTCGTAAGTTGGCAACACGCCGTCTCGAATATCACCAAACACAGAACATTTGAATGATTGCCGAGCTCGATTAACAGCACCAACAAGCGCAAACGCGAGCTTTTTCTTAAATAGTCCGAGCAACACTAATGCAGCAGTCATCGCGCGAGCGTAGTTCGCCCTCCTCACTTCAACTCGTTTGCTGTCAAAACAAAGCCGTATAATTGTTATTTTATTATTATTCATAGCGAATGAAAATATTTCGTGCGCGAAAACACACGAAAATAAGGGTAATATTTGAACTTGTGGTAACATTAATACCAGCCAGAAAACAGGATAAAAAAATATTATTTTCAAAACTTTGAGGCAAATCCGGAGTCAGATGATTTACACTAGTAAATTGGCACCATTCTGTTGCTATTAGAATCGCACGATTAAAAAAAAGTAAGAGTTATAGTATAAATATGATCCTGATGCAGATGCTATCCTTCATCTAAGGCGAGGTCCTTGGCCGAGAAATAGTGGATCAGTGTTACCTTAGAGTTGCGTATCTCCATCTCATTACTTCCACCGTCCAAGTCACGTCTCACACGTGTGTCGGTAAAATTCCGTAATTTAATATAATCCAGGCACCGACCTTGCTTCAACAGAATCCTCCTTGAATCATGCATTTTAATGGTTATAATTAGCACTGGCAGTATGTCCAATAGTAAATGCGGGTAGAAAGCCATTTCAAATATATGGAAAATGGTTAACATCGTATTTGTAAATGCACACGGATGCTTGGGAGCGAAGCGCTCTTCCTGCATATAACAAAATCACGGTACAATCGGACGTATGTTAAATGACAAGAGCAGACAATTTCAATTACATGATAAAGTTACCCTTCTATAGCGATTTTAGATTACATCTTATACAATTATAAAGACGTCCATCTCCGCATCGTGCTTCCAAATCCTGTCGGATATGAGTTTTTGCGGGCAGTTCCGCAGTTTATAGCACCGAAAATTAGTCATTGGTATAGGTCTTTCCATTTAAGAAAGACAATCGTATTAGTATGTGTAAGCCGTGCGTGTGGCGCACATTGTTCGGTTATGTTGGTATTTACGGGAACTAATACAACCAAACAATGTCTCTCATACGCACGGTTTACACATACCGTGAAACCTATAATTTAATTTCACAGAAAAAAGAATAACAGATAAATATATTTTTACACTATTGTAATCAGCGATTCATTTGTGATTATTCATTGTTTGTAGTTTATCTGCAGGAACGGTGATTTCGAAACCGGTTGGCGTTACCAAAAATATAGTGAAATCACAATATTTTTGGCAACACCAACCGGTTTAAATAAACTTAGTGAATTTTCGTTTAGTTCAAATATAATTTTTTGTTTTGTTTCTGACTGACAACTTAGATTAACACCTAATATTTTAAAAGTTAAATGCTTCAAGTCGCTTACGAGACACTGATGCCGTTTTATTTTCAATGTTGTGCCCTTCTCCTTTTAATGACATCAATCTCAACAACTCCGAGTTCACCGCCAGCTGCTCATATTCGTGACGAAATACGTGTTCTACGTGCCGTATCCACCAGCCGCGCATTTACTCAATCCATCATGAGACACGGGGTAACTCACTATTTTGTTGAAGAAATATGTTAAAATTTTCAGTTATATTATTCAGAATTTTCTGTTTACTACCTACGCAATATGAAATGCCACTCATTATAAATCTATCCCAAGAGGCCAACATACCCGGGTGATATTTTTGACAGTCAGATAATCAACTCAGGAGTCAACATCGCAATTTTTTTGCGAATGTTGCTCTTTTATCGCCAGCCAACAAAAACTTTAAAATCTTCATTAATAAATATAGACTTGGCAGATCAGAAGGGCTAGGCAGATAATATCTGAGTAACTCGCAATTCTGTCACCCACTTGAACAATGTCTGTTCGCTGATGTTAGGTTTTACATAGTCTCTCGCTGATTTCTTATATACAGTGCTTAACAGAGCTAGTCCATAATACTTTACAGGTAGATTTATGACTAAATCATGAGTCGGAAATGTTCTAAAATCAATGCAATAAATAGTCATGAAGATATATCATTTCAATATTTGCATTTTTTTTTTCAATATTGTTTTCTGTATAACGTTGTACTGTCATGAAAGTAACATATATTTAATATTAAAAATTCGTTCGCTTCAATACATGTCGAATTAAAAGTTTAATTTTGGTTTAATTTCTTTAAGTTATTACTATTTACATATATTAGGATAGAATATTACATATATTGTGGAAATAATCTGTTGTGCCCTGTGTATATTTGCCAATGACGTATGTTTACCCACCTTTTGTCAGAAATTCGTTCATTTGATAGAACCATCGTGGTCTTAATCTTATCTATGTATTGCGTATTTCGCCTAACTCAATCTTGCATTCTTTTCATATCATTCCTATAGTTCTCAAACTGCGGTTTGTCCCATGGTTCCCAAACCGATAAAGTCTGCTATAAGTTTATCCTTGCATCTGAAACATTAAACTAAATGGAGCCACGATATGACACTTGTCCCGTAGGTAAGTCAAAAATAATAAGTCTATTTAATAATTCGGATGAGCAGTTGCTCGCCATCTCTCAGCCACCGAGGTCAGGATTTGGACAAGCGGCCAACCATGTGTCCTATTTTCACAGCACAAGGACTTTGTTTAGGACAATATTATCCTTCTTCTCGTGTTTTATCCGTTGGCTTTTATGTTGGTTATCTATAGTCACTCTGTTTACTGCACTTTAATGTAGACTGATGAAACCATTGCCTGTGATTATTTTAAGGACCCGACTTCCAGCAATCTTTCCCCGCATTATGAAATGCAAGATCTGATACTTCTTCGAATATCTCCCTACACGTCTGAGATAGATATTGAAGTTTATGCATTTTAATTATTTTAAAATCATTTGTAGATACTTCTTTTTCTGTATTTATCAGAACCAACATAACATCTTATATGATGTATCTAGTATCTATCTGTATCTAGTATGTCTGTCGGAGTGAATGAAAGAGACGAGAGATAGAGAGAGTGAATGGGATTAAAAAGGGAAGCGTCTTCCGGCCACTTATAGAATAATTGGCACGAGAGCATATACTATTTTAGCTACCTGTAAACGGCTTTTAGAATTGTCGCGATCTGCATCAATTTTTACGAGTCAATAAATACTCAGAAGAACCAAGAACTTTATATCTGGACTCCCAATTTCCGGTAAAGTTCCTCTCTAGATTGAAGGAAGGAATACCACATCTTCATTTGTAACTCTATTTATTTTGAGCATTCTTCTTTAGATGTGCATTTCAAATTCTTAAAATCAACTTATCATTTTTTTGGAACATGTTCAATTATGCAAGCATCCATTCCATAAAATAAAACCGAGAACACATAGAAACACAGTTAATATTGAACGGAATTTAATCAATTTGAAATGTAAGAAAAAATTTATTAATATTTATTGTGTATCTGTATTAAAAATTTGACCATGTCACGGAAATAAAAATCTAGTCATATATATTATACTCATAAGTCGTAATTCGGAAATAGTCGTGTTATTGCACTAAATAAATATTTAAAAACTACCAGTTTTCTAAAATGTTATAAATACGGAAACTTGTCTCGTCAGAAGTATTTTCAAACTAAATCAAAGCGTTTGTGCTATGAAAATAGATCTGTTTCGGAAAACTGACGTTTGATTTGAATCCTTATTTTTTTTCTAAACAATCGTGTAATTCCAGCAGATCGAAAATGACATTGTACAACAAAACTTTTAAAAATAATTTTACAGTAGTAATTCAAAATCTCTAGCGTAAATAACCTTGTACGTAGCTTCATTATCCAACCTTGTACGGAGCTTAATAAATTTTTGCAAAATATATTTTAGATATCATGCGGTGTAATTTAGTATTTCTTCATAAGAAATGCTTAAACATTTAATGTAGAAGTAAATATCTGCACTGATTCTTGAATATTTTAATAAAATATTATGGTATGTTTTTTTTTCCATATTACTTTTTTATCATTCCAAAAAAGATGTTTATGTTTGTTGTTTTTGTTGGCGCAAGATTTTAGATTTTAGATTTGGACATATTAAATACTAAGAGCCAGCGACTTCCAGACTTACGTTATAGTATCAAATCTGAAATAATCTCTATAGATGTACACTACAGTAGGTAAGAAGGTTTGAATATTATGACATTTGAGTTCGGGGAATTTTGGCAGATAATAAGCAGGGGCTTGCAGTGAGAACATGGAAGCGTGACATTTATATGAACAAACATTTATATGAAATATCACAATTATTATCTTACTATTCAGATTTCAATATATTTATCATAATATTCTGTCACATAAGTATTATATTTCGATGTTTTATCCACAATACACGTTAACGAAAAAGTCATGCTTCAATTTTCTAAGTGTACGCACCTGATAACAGGTTATATAGGTGGTACAAAAATATTAGTAAGTAAAGCGTAAAAATAACAAACCTGATTTTTAAATATTTTTAAAGGGACAGTACCTACTATACACTCATATGAATCATTGCCAGACGCTTTTCGCGGATCATTTCTTCTGCCAGACACTTGAAGCTCTATAAATAATCATGTCAATTACGTTATAGTAACATATCTCAATTCTACTTACACATATTTTTGTATCTATATTACCCGTTATCTGCCAAAATCCCCCGAACTCAAATGTCATAATGTCCAAATATTTTTACCTAATATAGTGTACATTTATAGAAAATATTTCAGGTTTGATCTATCGCTGGCTCCTACTCTATTGGGCTTTGGAAGAACTTCGCATGGGAGGTGTATTGAGTAATATCGCGAGTCTCGTACGGGCGATTGACATACATTTCCGTGTATAATGGTTCAATGTTTATTTAGTTGTGTTGTCGGGGGTGCAAACCTTGAAGCGGCGATGTTATTAGTTATCTGTATTTTATTTGTTTTTATATTAATAATAATAATGATGGTTGTGTTAATGGTAACGATGATGATAATAGTTTATTTGAAATATTATTAAGTATTTTAGTGCTCAGCTCACTGGCTTATAATTAGCAATATAGCAATAGAAATTGAAAATATAAAAATAAAATGTAGATAAAAACAGGAAATTTTTTCATTTGTGTAATTTTAAATTACATCAACGTAATACATTACAACAAGATTTAAATCATATCAAGGTAAATAATTTTACATTGTCAGATTATAACATTTTAATAACTTATCCCATTTTCATTGGGCAGGGAGTTTATAGTGTTTTTTTAGAGGTATAGAATTTTAAAATGAAATAAAAAACATAAAAATCGTGGTAATGGCCATGATATTGGCCTTATTAAAAGGTAATTTTATGCCATTAGTGGCTAAATATAGGATGTTTTTTGAATTGGCAACACTTTTTTCAGCAACAACCAATTTGTCAGCTGACAGCTGATTTGTGTTCAGTTTGGTGTGCCACTTTACCATAAATAGACTAACGCTAGAACAACGCTTACGAATTGTGCAAGTTTATTTTAAAAATCATGGTATCGCAATCATATTTAAACACCAACGGCACAAAATTATCTAATACCATGGTCGTTTCCACGATTTTTATGTGTTTCATTTCATTTTAAAGTTCTACACCTCTACAAAAATATCCTTCGGATATATTTTTTATAAATATTTTATAAAATCAGATACAATTCTGAAATAAAGGTTAAAATAACGATTTTGACCATCACTACTGAATATATATTGTTGTTGTTGAAACTGTTGGTATGTTGGTGGGCGTTTACCCCATTTCAAAAACTTGCGCAAGATGAAATAAAACAAACGTGGTTATTTATAGAACATTGTGAAACATTTCAAGTACATTCTGAGTGCTCGCATCATCGCGCTTAATTCACACGTGCTGTTTATTAGGAAATAAGTATTATTTCTCGGAACGCATCCGACAGTCTGACTGCGTGAAGGAAAACTTTGTTTTGCGGCAAAGCACTTACCGTAACTTTCCCCGGCTATTAATGTATCAAGTCCCCGAATCGGCGAGGCGCTGCCAAATATTATTAACAATGGGCTCTTGTCTAGAAATACTGGTTCAAATACCTACTTATCAGAAATAGGTTCAAATACCTACATACCAATGGGTCTGAGTATGACAGTATTGTGAATAGATCGGTAGTATAGGTCTTTCATATAAGCTTGCGATTGAGTTAGTGTGGGTACAGTGCGTAATACGCGAATTGTTTCGTTGTGTTAAGTTTACGGATACGCTCCTCTTGTATCCGTAAAATTAACACAACGAAACAAGGCGCGTATTACGCACTGTACCAACACTAACTCAATTGCATTATGATAGCAATAGAGAGCAATAGCTTATATGAAAAGACCTAAACCCTTAGTTAGTCAGTAACTACCGAGGGAAAGTAAATTTATTGATGTTAATTTTCTATTATTTTAACAGATTATTAACAGCTTGTTAACATGTCCATTGCTGAAAACAGTGAAAACGCCTATATGCGTTCTCACAAACATTCGCTGTGTGCTGAAAACGCCTGTCGGCGTTCTATACCATGTGGGTTGGTACTAGACAATCGGCCGTATTCTGAAATAAGCAATATTGCTATTTCTGTATATTGACAGTTATTGTGTAACATTATAATGCTGCCAATTTTTCTAAGTTTTAAGTTTGACAGGTTTGAAATTAATGAATTCAATCAATCAAGAAGTTCTGAAATGAATACAAACCTTAAGTTATTCACAATTATGAATAATGAGCTTTCTTATTGATTGAATTCATTAATTTCAACCTTAAAATTTTAAAATTGGCGACATTAAATGTTATACAATAACAGTCAAGATGCAGAAATAGCAATATTGCTTATTTCAGTGCATATACGTTTTTCGTCTTACGTGATAATTCGTTTATGAATAGGTTCAATCTATCTTTCTTCTTGGATACTGTACAAGTCTTAAGTCTTACCATTTTGTTTTCTTCAGTTAGGTCGTGCGCTATCTATCTTCCTTCTCTCCAGATCTTTCCAATCTTTTTTTTATATATTCTTGTACTATCGATCAGGGGCACTGAAGTCTATTAGACAGTTCTTGAATTCTCAGTTCTGGATTTGATTCGATTTGCTCCACTAACGCCGCACCATCCAATTTAACGGGCCTGCATAGAAAAATTGAATTTTTTTTTTCTACGTTCATCATAGAAAAAATAATAATGATTTTTTAACATTCCTGACACGTGCCAATACTCATTTTATCACCGTAAACATTGCAAATGCAACAGAAGGAGATTTTTTATTATGAAACTCGTATACACCAACAAAAAATCTCGATAAGGAAAGGTGATTTGAATACGTCTTTCGAATGCCATAGTATCTTCTTGACAACTTCGGAGGAAAGGCGGCCAGTGGGCTGTCCCTGACTGAGATAAACAGCTACGACCCTTCCATTATAGAATAAGAGGACGAAAAAATGATTACGAAGATTAAAATTATAATATATTAACGAGTGTAAAATTATTATATTTTTATTGCCAATAGTAAAATTAAATCAGATAACTAAATAAATAAATAATAAATAAATAAATTAGCAATGCTAATAAAATACTCAGAAAAGGACTTGGGGACGTACCGTGCTATGCACCAGTATCAAGTTAGGCGACTAACTTTTAATATATTTAAGTATATTCATTTTGAAATATTCTCAAAAGATTTTAAGGGTTGAGGAGTAAATTTTATATTGAATAAGAATGTTATAAACTACACTAATGTTTTGTTGGAAATTCTTCTTCCATTTGAAAAGAAGGGATAAAAAAGTTACCCATAAAAACCAAGTTTTTATTATACTCCCTTTCTTTGTAAAATATAACAACAATTAAAGACGAATTAAAACATATAACATAACACTAAACTTACAGTAATTTAATATATTTCTAAAATGTCAGATGTTTTGAGCTTTGATAAGACACTTCATGCTTTGAAGATTAAATTCTAAAAACATTTGTCAGTCAATTTAGATTTTTGACATTCTTAGTGAAGTACCTATTATGCATACCGACGGAGTAATTCAAATTTAGAAAATATTCCACGACGTTATCGGGCCGCCGTAATCAAACTTTTCTAATGATTCCAATTTGAAAAAACCAATAAAATTTCTAAAAATCCGAAATTATACTATAATTTTTTTTTTTTTTTTTACGAAAATTTGATAGATCTTCTTGATCGTCGCCACGAGTCCACTTGCCAAATTTCAGCTCGATTGGATCACGGGAAAAGGGTCAAAAATCGATCCAAAGTTTTTGTTGACGGCAAGCAAGCAGACGCCACGAGTTAAAAGGAGTAAAAATAAACATTAATTTTTGAAACTGAATGTGTTTGAGTTTGACATTTTTCCAATCATAGGTACCTACATCCCATCCTAGAAAATAAACGCCAAGAATGTGATCGATCAAAAGTGACTCAAATGTTAAATAATGTAATATAAATAAATTTCTACACCTTAAATATTATATTATATAAATTTATTTTTAAATAATCTGTACACCTCGTTTCTTTAAAAAAAAAGGTTTTTTTTTAATTGGCAATAGCAAAACCACGCACTGCATACTTTATTTTTTAAGCGATCATAACATAGACACCGCACATATTATGTTGTAGGGAGTCATGATATCGGTTTACCATTTAAATAAGAATACTTATCTACTTTAAAAATGTGCCAGAAATGAAATGTCGTTATTTTAATTTTCTATTTTTATGTACTGCACATACTATAAACAGCAAGTATTTAAATAATATCGTGTTACGTGCTTTGATAGAGAAAGTTGATTCAAGTTAACCCCTATATGTGCACATTTATGGGTACAACATAATACAGGTTGAGTGGAGGCACGATTTTCATGCCTTTTGTGTAATGTAGGGTAACGTCCTTTAAAAAATATGTCAACCGGTTCCTTAAATTTTTTTTCCTAAACGCTCACACACCCCTCCCCGCATACAGTTAATGCATTTTTAAATATTACCACCGACCTTATTATATAATATGTTGTACATGTGAATTTTTTCTATTTTGAGAACCTTGAGAGGAACACCATTAGAAAGGTACAAGTTTTAACTTTTTGCAAGCAATGATGTCGAATATTTTGAGTTTTAAATTGTGATGGTTAAACCGTTATTTAACCGGTTATTTTCGGTACAGTTATTTGGGATTTGTATCTCATTATATCGATGATTAATTACTAAGATATAATTGTGTTCTAGTATCGATGGTTGCCCGTCGAATTGCAAAAAATCAGTTGCCAATCATCGACACGATCAGATACAAGTCTGCAAATAACGGTTATTGTGTCACCGGTTAAAATACCATCACTAGTTTTAAAAGAAATTTTAACTGGCATTTTTTGAAAAAGTGAAGAAAATTATGTAAGATTTCAGCAATAAGAGATCATAGATCGTTTGGATTAACAGAAACGGCGAGTTTATGCATAGGTAATGTAATGTATGTTAAGGCATTTTTTTTTTTATAAAGCTGAAATTCAAACATAAAAAGTTTTTGACGGGTTTTGCTAATTCATAAATGTGTTCTCGAGCTGGTGAATTTCAAGTTACACGTCGTGGTCTTCTGATCACTTCTGGCGAAATTCTCCCGACGGATTCAATTTCAGTATCTGCGAAGTTTGATACATCTTGCCGCTCCGCTGAACGTCTCTTTGCCGACTTAGAACAGGGATCTGTAGTTGTCTATATCTCTTTAGTTGTCAGTTCCTGCAGCTGGTTCGTTTCGTTTCTTCCTCACGTTCAAATAGTTCAGCATTTCATTGACGGTCGTGCAAAGAGAAGTGATGCGCTGTTTATTTTACGTATGCCAAAAAAAGTATAACTTCCAACGCGCGCATGTAAGTATCTGCACACATTTTTTTTCTCCACGCACTTTATACAGACGTTATTTATTGTGTACCTGGTTTTTGAATAATTGGAGCAATTAATAAGGTCATTAAAATATTGTAGACAAGAGATCTAACGCCTGGTATTAATAGTTGTTTATTTAATCTATCAGCATCATCGAAATTTCGTTATTTCTTTGAAGCTTCAACACAAACTTGTAACACACTGAATAATAAAAATCTATACTTTTACCGTTTTCTAGTTAGTGTTACAGACACAGTCATCAAAGTTCCTTTGAACTGCTCAATAATTGTTTGTGTTACCTACACAGTTTTTCAATTAAATCTATATTATATATAATAAACTGTTCTTTATTAGGGAATAATAAATACGCGGTAAATAAATAAAGTTAAATTTATTAATAAAATTACATTTACGGAATGCATTTTTAGAATTGTATCCACTGTATGTCACCTATTATAATAACAAAATACCTGGCTGGTGCAGTCAGTATGTTGAATGTAAACATATATTGATTGTGATATGAAAATTGTTGATATGAGATACATACTTAATTTTTCTTTTTTTTTTGTACACGTTGCAAAATACTTCCTTTTTAAGATACGATGGTTTTAAGATACCCGGTTTGGTTGACGAAGTACAAAGCTTGTGCCACTTTGTAACCATTTGTTTTTTAGAACAACGTTCTTACAAGACAATTAATATTCGGCGGACACATCGTCAATGAGTTCTAAAACTTTTCTTTTGAATTTTCTCATTTGCTTTTCCGTTAATTCGCTGACCTCGGGTAGCAAGCTCAGTAAAAACATTTTCCGCAGGTCTTCGTTTTTCTGCGGTTCAACAATCAAATTATCGATTTCGCTTATTTTGGATTTCTGTGCTTGAACAGGGATTTCTGGAGGTTTGATGATTATTACTTTTTCTTGAGCATCTTCTTCGTCGTCCACTTTCTCTTGCTTGAGATCGTTCAGTTCGTATAGTGGATTTTCAAATTGAACGTCTTCTATCGAGTATTCCTCGATGTCTGTGAAGTCTCCTTCATCTTCATCTTCTTGTTCTATGAATTCGGGCTGCCTTGTTGAAGGCTGGTTTGCGGGTACCTTGGAATCGGGATTACTGGACTTCTTCTTCAGGTAGGGCAGAAGGAATCGCATGGAACTGTTTAAGTAATATGGCCTTTTCATTTTTCTGGGGTCACCTCGTGTCGGTCTGAGTCCTCTGACGAAGACCGATCTTACATTTTTCCATTTTGTTTTGCAATGACTCACTGAAAAAATATAAAGTTTTAGTCAATAATATAAATTATAGAATGCTGAAACAAAGAACGAGTAATTATCAGAGAACAACCGAAATTGCTGATATCTGAAAGTAAAAGGCGTCAAACACCATTAATGCTACTGTTATAACCAAACAAGTTTGTGTCTTCTGGAGTATTTTTGTTTGTGTTTTTACGACCTTTCTGGCCGACGTTTCGGATCCCATTTCAGTGTCCATGTCAGGACACCAGCCCTGATGATGGACCCTGTAATAGGACGAAACGTCGGCCAGAAAGGTCGTTAAAACATAGCATAATACCCCAGAAGATTCTGAGTGGCCGTGTAAACCTAAGAACATAAACCAAACAAGTTTCATACAGTTTTTCATAAAAATAATGTTCAAAGAAACAAAACAATTTGTCTAATACTTCCGAGTCAGCCCTGCTATAAGTAAAACACTCTTCTGGTGGCGTAAAATTATTATATAGGGTGTTTTTTTTTTAAGGTTTAGAACTCTAAATTGAAAAAGCACATAAAAATCGTGGCAATGATCATGGCTTTATTGGAAATATAAATTTATGCCATTAATGTTTGTATATGATTACGATATCATGGTTTTCGAAATAAATTTGCAAACGTTGTTCTGAAGTAAGTCTATGTCTATGTGAAATGACAAATCAAACTGAGCACAAATCATTTGTCAGCCGTCAAATTGGCTGTCGCTGGAAAAAGTGTTGCCAATTCGAAAAACAAATCTCTTAAAAAGCCCTATATTTAACTACTAACGGCATATAACTATCTTTTCAATAAAGCCAATACCATGGCTATTGTTACAACGGTTATGTGTTCTATTTCCACACCTCAAAAAAAAACGCGTTAGTTTTTCATAAAAACTGCTACGCAGACAAAATAAACGATTTATTACTTAGAAGTAACCCTGTTATAAGTAAAACATTGTTCAGGTAGCGTTATATTATTGTAGTGATTTTTTTTAGAGGTTAAGAACTTTTAATTGAAATAAAACACAAATATCGTGGTTCTATTGGAAATATAATTTTATGCCATTAAAATTTGAATATAATTAACCAAACACAGTACATTAATTGGTGCTATATGGGTGTTATATATTACATAAATTGGGTGTCGCTGGAAAAAATGTTGCCATTTTGAAAAGCAAACCTCTAAAAAAACAGCCTATATTTAACCACTAATGGCAGAAAACCTTCTTTCAAATAAACTCAATACCATGACTTTTATCACGATGTTTTTGTGCTTTATTTCATTTTAATGTTCCGTCTAAAAAAAAACACCCCTACAAAGTTTTATAAGAAATACTGCGCAAACAAACTAAACAATTTAAAATTCAATTAAGGTTGCTCAAATTATTATAATATACGAATATGTATCTAACAAAGGATAAATTTGTCATAACATAATATATAGAACGATTTACGTTAAGATTCTATTATATAAAGCGAAAAGCGACCCTTCTTATCAATCCTTAAATAATAAGAGATGAGTGTATCGTGTACTTGTTCATCAAGTGGTGTGTATGTATCATATATTTGTGTGAACATATATTAAGTAATGTATCCCGAATTTCTTATATTTTAAAAACAATATATATATATATATATGTAAAAAGGCGTAATAAAAAACTCCCGTAAATTCTTTTACGTGCATTTTGTGAAATGTTTTAATATTGTACTATGCTGAAATTGAATACTTATGTTTTTAATGTAAAATTGTATTTTTAATTTTAAAATTGTGATAAAAATGATCTAAATATATATTTTATTTACATTTTTATTAAGACACGTATAGCGCGATTGATAGGTGAGTTCAGGGGCAATGCTTCGATAATTTTTATCTTAAAATTGGTGTCTCGAACAACAAAAGTTTTTGAGTTTGCACAGTAGTAGATTAAATAAGTCTATATTTTATAAGTATACTTACTTATTCACATAAAATCTTATACATAAAATCTTATTTAAATTTCTGTATGGACTTGATGGACTTTTTATTTGACTGGTATCGAAGATAATGAATTTTTAATATTCGTTATAAAATAATTTCATGATTGTCTAAAATTCTACAAAAGTTAAGTCAGAAATATTTTTAAAAAAATCTTTGATGTCGCTTATATCCTTAATTGTCATTTCACCCAAAGCGTAAAGAATATTTTATATTCAGAATTGAATGCAGAAGACACCGAGTGAAATTATTTCATTTAAACTCTGTTCGCACATTCTATAAAACTTGAAAAACTTTTCTGGATATTCTTTCGGATTGGAATCTAGCATATGGAATTTCTTCTTCTTCATATTTGCTTAGGCTTCTTGAACTGTTGTGGCTGCTACATTGTCCTCTTGGGAGTTGGACTGCCAGCTGTCCCTCCATCTTTTAGGCGGTCGTCCTGGAGGTCTGTTTCCCTGGGGTGCTTCATCCAATCAATGACTTCCCATACAATGACTTCGCATATTCTTCTGATTGGTATGGAGTTTCTATTCAATAATCTGTCGTCTATTACGCTGTGATATAAAGCGAACACTTCTATGATGATAATTTGGTAAAGGTTGGGCGCGCGCGTACGAATGCTGGGATTGTACGCGCACTTCTAACACTAACAACCAAACTGTTCGAGTAGAAATCGAGGGGTTCGTCGATTCCGACGCGATGGTTTAAACGCGGTAATAATCGAGCGTATGCGTCTAGCCTAATTCCTCGATACGAATCTCTTTGATACAAGTCGAGAGCGAGAGAGGGAGAGAGGCGATCCCCGTAGCGTCGCATCGTGTGGCGTGCGTCAGCCGCCATCCGCCATGCGACCAGACGGGCGCGCAGCGCGCCAAGACAACTTTTATGACATTATCGAATCGGGCGGACGTCACCGGTAGACTTTGCGTCACGTAAGCATTCATTGGTCTAGTACTATCTCGATAACTGTTGATATTAGGACATGGCTGCTTGAATATTTGCTGTACATAGTATTATGGACTAGCTCTGTTACACCATGCGTAATTATTATTCTCACTACTCCATTTTGACTCGAGGGAATAATGTAAATAATTGTCCAACTTATTACTAATAAGCTGCTTGATTGCCTAAATTAAATAAAAATAAAATATCGCTAAAAATGCTACGCATGAAATTTAAGCTCTATATCGACGGTTCCTACGTATCTATCTGTCGAATCTGCGAAAATTCGATTTCAATGTGTAGAAAAAATAATTTTTCTTTATATTTTTGAAACGATAATTCGATGTTTGAAACGAAACAAAGTAAGTTGGATAGTTTAAGATAGGTAAAACGAAAATGGAATTTTTGCAGATTCGACAGAATACATAGGGACGGTCGACATGTCTTCTACCTTTACACCGTGTATTATTAATTAAAAATTGTTTTTTGAGAGTTTTAAAAATGCAACGCGCGGCAATTGAATCATAAACATTGTAATACATTTGGCGAATGGCATTCCTCACCCGTTTCGTTGACCTCTCTGGCCACGTTCATCCACGCCTCCTCGGTGAGGTTTTTCATGGAGTACTCCGGCAGCTTGTAGTTGTAGAGGCAGGGGTGGCTCCTGATCTGGCGCACCAGCTTGATGGTGAAGCGGGGGTCGTCCCTGAAGCGGCGGTGCATGTCGCCCATGGCGCGACGCGACGTGCCGGCTGGCGGCTGGCGACCGGGCGGGCCGCTACTGGCGACTGCGACTGGGCCTGGGGGCCGGGCCGCCACGCGGCGTGGCGCGGCGATCGATGCCGCGCGCTGCGGTCGCGTCGCCTCGCGCCGAACCGGTCGCCGCGGCTCGGGATGGCCAACCGGCGATCTCGAGGCGATGATGACGAATGAAAAAATAAATTACTAGGTTTATGTGTGGTATTATTTTTAATTGGCATAATTTACTATTTTTTATCTCTTGTATATTAATTTAAGATTTGCTGTTGTCTTTTCATAAAATAAATAAAATAAAAAATATATCTTAGTCATCCCCCTTTTCCTCCCATTTGCTTTATTTAAGTTTATTTTATATTTTGTTTCACTTTGATTTTTTTTTGTATTTTGCTATTATATTTTTTCTCTACAACGTGGATCTCTATTACTGGTTTATTTTTATATCGTCATTTATTCATTTACTTCCTTAAGGGAAGCTTTATTTTTCGAATCGCAAATTAGTTATTTGTATGCTTCTAATTTATGAATATGTCGTATTTGATTTATTGTTTGACATGGCGGTTACTTTGTGGTGCAACGTGATTATTTTAATTTACACTAAAATAAACTTTGTATTACTCGCGTTGAGTTATATTTATCACTTATATATTTATCACTACTATGGTTTCGAGAGGAGCGGTCCATTTCATTATTTTTTTATTCCTTTTTCTATTTATATTATTACTTTCTTGCTTCTTGTATTTCTTGGGCATTCATTATGTAGTAATTTATAGACACATTTTTTGAATGAAACACATTAATTTCTAAACACGTATGCATATTTCAATACGAATAAGCTACTGATTATCAACACCTCAGTACATTTATTTACATGCATTGTTTAAACTTTTTAAAACTTCATTTTTTTGTTTATATCGTAAAATTGATATGTATTACCGTACTCTTTTCTTTGTAAAGCCCTTAAGGACGTTAATAAATAAATGACGATAAATAAACCAGTAATAGACATCCACGTTTTAGAGAAAAAATTTAATAGCAGAATACAAAAAAAAAATCAAAGTGAAACAAAATATAAAATTAACTTAAATAAAGCAAACGGGAGGAAAAGGGGGATGACTAAGATATATTTTTTACTTTATTTATTTTAGGAAAAGACAAAGCAAATATTAAATTAATATACAAGAGATAAAAATAGTAAATTATGCCAATTAAAAACATTCCACTTAAGATTAATTATTTATGATATTAGTAAAGTGTGACAATAATAATTTAATAAGATAATTTATAGTTTCAATATATTATGTTGAGAATGGATGAGAAAAGCGGAGTGAGATGTAGGATTAGGATAAAGGAATGAAGTATGGGAGTGTATGGAAATATAAATAGAGTGAACCAGTTTGATTGCGGTTGTGAAATTAATTTTCGTTTTATGTCCCGAATAGTCGAGTTAAAAATATCAATGTGATTGTAATTTAAGTTAAATGAATTTGTGGATCTGTAGATGAATTAGTTTTGTTTAGAGTTGATCTTGCAAAGAGGGAGATGAAAAGTAGATGACCGTCTTGGGATATGAAAGGATAGACGTTGAAGAAAATCAGGAGTATCAATAAGTTGTGTGCGATTTTAAATAACATTACAGAGTCCGCTATATTTCTATGGCAAATTAATATGTTAAAGAACTTTTCAGCGTCTTTATTGCTAACATGAGATCGAAAAGAGCGAAAATTAAGGTACTTAAAAAATCTATGTTGGACGCTTTTAATTCTACTCTTGTGTACTGTGTAGCCTGGATTCCATACTTGGGAAGCGTATCCAAAAAACTACAAACATATGAGAAATATAGAGTCTTGAAAGTGTGAGTATCCTTGAACTGTTTACAATCACGGATAACGAAACCAAGCATTGGGGATGAGGGAGAGAAAACTGTAATGCAGGGACGCTCAGGTTTGTTTGGTAATATAATTATGAAAAACATGTCATCTCGGATTGCACGCCTTAGACTCGTGCTGTGCAAACAGGTTTCCTGCGAAACATCGGACCTTCTAGTATGTAAACATTTATTTTGAAAAAATATCTAAATAAAAGATATACATATCTCGTAATATTTCTATCACAATTATGCAGATTTCAATATATCATAATATTCTGTCACATAATTTGTTTTGACGTTTTTTCCAAAATAAATGTTTATGTAAAAGTCTTTTTTCAATGTCAACACTGCGTGCGCCTTCATTAACGTGTGTGTTATGTTAAAAACATATTGCAGTGTGTAAGCTCACCCCTGAGCTTTAAGTAAGAAAGGTATTTTAATTAAAAGTAAACAAAAAAATCCTGGCTTATAAACCAAAATATTTTATGACAATGATTTTGTTATACCATCCGTGCATGAAATTAATGGGCACGTTGTTTGTGCCTATTTTCGTTCTGAAGTCTAAGGACTTTGATCAATTACAAGTAAGACTCTTCTCAAGAAATATAAACAGGAATAGAGAAAGCGAGAAGTGGCATTTTGAAAATAAAACTCATTTTTGCTCATTTTGACGTGAAGAATACTCGAATAAAATAAGAACTTTTTACACGGTCAATTTTAATAACAGAAAATGTTGGCTAGATTACATGTTAGACTGTAAGACCCAGTATTACATACCCCTATATGCTGGCTAGTTTACAAAATAGACTGTAGACTTCAGTATCACCGTAACACATCCCGGCTGGTTTACATGTTAGAGTGTAGAAACCTATATCACGTACACGCTGACATGTTTACAGTCTATATATACTCTTCAGTATCACATAAATGATGTTTACAAGTTAAATTTTTAATTTAACTTTAAATTTTTATATTTCACAAATGCTGACTAGTTTACAGCATACCTATACAGGGTGTACTTTACAGGCAGATTCCTGCTTTAATTATGAGCCGAAAATGTTTAGGCTAGCTTGTTGAGTACCCCTGGAGCAATCCCGTCAATGATCTGGCAGACTCATAGTACGGGGGAGACAGGGACCAGCCGCGTCGCTCCGTAACGACCATTAGTTTGGCCATCTTATATAAATATATATCCGCTAAAAAAATTCGCTTGCATTTTTCCTTATCGTTTGAATCGCACGTTTAGCGTAACGCCAATATAAATAAGTGTCTGGCCCCCGTCCAAAATATTGTTTACTCTACATTCGCCCTTGTGATTGAGTCTAAATTTTGCGGTTTGTTATCTAATCTAAAGACCAATGACCATGTTTTAGAAAAAAAACAACCGTTAAATATTTTTTATAGCAAGAACAATTTGTATTACCTACATTATAATATTTTTTTACTTCCTTTCTTTTAACTCGTGGCGTCTGCTTGCTTGTTTCCTTGACGAAAAAACTTTGGATCGATTTTTAACCCTTTTCTCGTGATCCAATCGAGCTGAAAATTTGCAAGCAGACTCGTGGCGACGATCAAAAAGATCTATCAATTTTTTGTTAAAAAAAATATTATAATTTTGGATTTTTCAATTTTTTAATGGTTTTTTAAATTGGAATCATTACAAAAATTTGATTACTGTCAACGGCGGCCTGATAACGTCACGGAATATTTAAAATTTGAATTACTCCATCAGTAGGTATAATAGGTACTTCACTACGAATTTTGATAATTTATGACAATTGGTTCACAGATGTTCGGTTTTTTGGGAAGAAATCAAATAATAAAGAGATATTTTTAGAGATTTTTGAAATAGATATTTGTCTAGACACGTTTCATTTTCAGTCAATCGATTATTTAATTACATTATGGTAAACTTAATTTACAAAGAAAGGGAGTAAAATAAAAACTTGGTCTTTATGGGTTAGTTTTTTAGTTTTGATGTACGAGAGATCTTCAAACTACTGATGGTATTTTGATGGTATACTGATGGTAAAAAACTTTGAATCGATTTTTAACCCTTTTCCCGTGATCCAATTGAGCTGAAACTTTTCAAGCAGACTCGTGGCGACGATCAAAAAGATCTATCAAATTTTCGTTAAAAAATAATAATAATTATAGCATAATTTTGGATTTTTAGAAAATTTAATTGAAATTTTAAAATTGGAAACCATAAAAATGTTTGATTACTACCAACAGCGGCCTGACGACGGAATATTTAAAATTTGAATTACTCCGTCGGTATATGTAATAGGTACTTCACTAAGAATTTCGAAAATTTATGACAATTGGTTCACAGATGACAGCAAAATTCACAAATATATCAAAATCTTGATTAAATTGACTGACAAATGTTTTTAGAATTTAATCTTCAAAGCATGAAGTGTCATATCAAAGCTCAAAACATCTGACATTTTAGAAATATATTAAATTCCTGTAAGCTTAGTGTTATGTTATGTTTTAATTCGTCTTTAATTGTTGTTATATTTTACAAAGAAAGGGAGTATAACAAAAACTTGTTTTTTATGGGTTAGTTTTTTCTTTTTAAATTAAAATAAACGGTGTTTGATTATGTTTCTAAGAATACTTTGAGTCTTCACCTTTTTAAAAATCTAGTTACAGTAATTTGAAGCTACCATGTTAGGTGAATTTATAAACATATTTATTTATAATTATATAATTTATATATTTTATTTTTACATTATTTTTTAAGTTTTTCTCGAAAGTCCCCTTTTCAGACTAGTGAAGATAATATCTCATAAAATATAAGGCCGAGTTAAAATTTTTCACACATCTTAATAATAACATTATCAACGATTATTTTGATAATGCTACGTTCGCTCATTATTATTTTTTTGGAAAATAAATATTTGCACAAAAAAACTTTTTTAGATACGCTGCATCATAAAAATTACATAATTTAACAAAAAAATGATAAACTTTTTCATTTCGCTCAAACCCCGGTGACATGATTATTTTCATCAGGTGCACCTCAACATGAGGCATCAAAATTTTTATATCCCAATTATAATAATTTCATTGTTTGTATGTCCGTCCGTCCGTCTGTCTGTCCCCGTAACGCCCGCAACGACCGTAACTTCTTTATTATAATTTTTATTTTTTTATTTCTTTACGAAAAAAATTTTTGGATTTTTTTTTAATAATCTTATTTCTTAGGAACAAACGTGTAAAAGTACTGTCATTTTTGACGAATTACAGCTAATTCTACCATATTATTTAAGAGGTTTAAATAACCTCTTCAATAACATGGTAGAATATGAACACGTGTGTGTTTAGGAATAGAGTAGATACACAGTACGCTGGTGACGACCTCGGGCGTTCTGCGAGCTTAAAACACAAGGACGTGTTAGTGTATGATCGCAGTATAGAAAGAAGACTTCTTCTAAAGATAATCTAATCTAGACACCGCGGCCTCGATACACAACAATAATACGCGTGAAAATTTAATCTACGCTTTTTGGAGGAAGCAAATATCGGAGCCTAATTCCCGAGATATCAGGCAGAGATTTTTTTTGCGATTTAAAAATACGCGAAAAATATATTTTTTAACGTTTATTGCACGCAGTTTTTGTACGATTAAGGGACGGTTGTATCAACTTGGTTTGTAGTAATAGTTCGTTTGAAGCATAGATTTTTACGAAAACGAGTTGCTGGATTGGTAGGAAACGTAAAAACGGTACAATCGGTCCTTAAACACAAGGTCACGAAAGTTAATGACAATTTTTACAGTGTTTTACGTGAAAGATTATTGCAATAACAATACATAATACGAAAAAAGAAAAAACAACATATTGTCACAATTTCGCGGCGGTGGGGGGCGTAATGTAAGACTATAAATCAATTTAACTTTTATGTAAATCATAAAGTTACTGGATACAAACATAACTGGAACACTATTTTGTAATTCGCACTAATCCCTGAACGTACTAGAATATTTCACAAACAGGTAGGTACTCAAAATTGTGGTTAATGTCAGTTGATGCAATACAGTACATGTGTACAAACTTGTAGATTACAAACGAATTAGTGACAGAATCATGTAACAATAACATGCACCACACAGTGGCGAAGAATAATAATCTGTAGGTATGTTTAAACGTGGCGTATTGTTAAATATTTACATTATTTATAGCCCGCTCCGATTCTGTATCTATTTGTGAAAGTGTTAAGATTAATTTTGGTATATGTAGGATTTAAGAGATGGACTTGGTGAGAAATTATTACTCTATCTCTATTACTACTCATCGAACAACCGGCCTTTTGGTCAAGACTTAAAATTTTAGAAAGAAAAAACATCGTTTAAATTAAATGCTGCAGGAAAAGGCAGACCTTGGCTAGAACTCTAAACAAAATCGTATATTACGATATTGTGTCAACATCATCCAAATCTCATCGTTCAAGGCAAATTTGCCTACGTATCAAGTTATCTCACGAATTAAATAATAGCTCGGGAGTATGAATTAATGATCACGAACCTGATCGGTCGGTAAGCGAATAGCAGGGGCGTGCAGTGAGAACAAGAAGTATGACTTTTATTTTAACATATATTTGGAAAAAAAATTGAAATTAAATATTTATTTGGCAGAATATTATGAAATATGAAAATATTAATAATATGTTAATTATTTGTGATAGGAATATTACAAGTTTTAACTCTTATTTCGGTTTCTTTTCAAAATATATGCTTAGGAAAAAGTCATGCTTCTTGTTCTCACTGCACGCCTCTGGCGAATAAGTATTAGAAGAAGAAGCTAGATTTTATCCTAAAGGGCTCCAACGCCAACACACCATTCAAACTCTGTGGATTCCTAAAATAATTCCGCTGAACTTTGAGAAACTAATCAACTTTTATTTTTCTCTCTAAGAATTCATCGATATCTGGAATTGATCCTCTCTTTTATTATTGAAGGTTATCATCTCACAATTAATTCACCGATCATTGAGTAGAACTGGATTCCTCGTTTTGTCCTGCTTCTTCCTATGTTACTTGCACACGCATAACAATATTGTACATTTTAATTTCGGTTAACTTTGTATCGAATTTATTTCGATATTACATTTCAAGTATATTTTATTTTATTTGAGCCCTGTTAATACGCGTCCCGGTTTAACTTGACTTCGGATATAACGCAATGAGTGAACGGTTACTTTTTTTTAAAAATAAAATTGTTATATAGAATACATATCCTCGTAACATATCCTCCAAATACTCTAAAAACAATCAAGTACCCTAACTTCGAATGTTTGTTTCTCCGTAACTTGCTGGAATTAAGCTGAAATTACAACAACAACACTGATGATGACTAGCCGCTAATGAGACCCGGGCGCCCGATTTTGACATGTCAATCATCACGCGGGTCATATTACACGCAAGAGCTGTTATTAATATAATAATTTAGTTGTCTGTTTGTCTTACGCTCCGTAAAGTTTGTAATTTGCCCCCATTACATGGTCTTGAAATTTTCTTATTATTATATTTTGTTTTAGGTTTTACTGCATTTACGAATAAGGTCAGTTAAAAAAAAAACAAATAGTTTTTAATTCATGGATCATGAATAATCGGTTTCTAAATCCTGAAATTATTATGTCCTGTGATTTTTCACGGGTGTACAGCTAGTTATTATATTATGTTCTCTGATTTTCACGGCGTTTCGGCTAGTATCGATCTACATATTTGCAAATTTTGAATCAAAAGTGGCTTGCTTGTCAGAAGGCAACGTACAAAAGATGGGTTGAAAAGAAAGAAAATTGGGTGTTTTTATAAATGTTGATTTTTTGGGCTCTGATTTAATGTGACGCATATTTGTTATGCAGATAAATCCGTCGTTTTGCAGTAACAACTTTTATTATTTTAATTAAGGATAAATTGTAGAAGTCTCACAGAGACGAAGCTATTTATATATAAGAAAAGTTGATGGAAGTCTCCTATACGATCACTCAGGGCTTACAACCTGAATGAGCTGGCTTAAGTGATCACTGTACCAGGGTTCGAGATATATATCATGATATATATATCACGATATATATCATGATATTTATGGCTTGATTTTTACTTTTGATATATATCCAAAAAAACTTTCTGCGTTCGTTAATGGATGGCGCTAGTTGTATTTTAAAAAATGCTATAGATTGTTTTTTTAATATCTGCAGTCGTTACTAGATGGCGCTAGACGTTTTTAAAAGTGCTACATTTTTTTGATATCTGCGTTCGTTACTAGATGGCGCTAGTTGTATTTTTAAAAGTGCTACAGGTTTTTTTTATATCTCCGGTTGTTACTAGATGGCGCTAGTTGTATCTTAAAAAGGACTACGGTTATTTTTTGGTTTAATTTGTTTCATATAATCGGTTTTTTATTTCACACAAAGAAGTAAACACTCATAACACTACATTAGAAAGAGTTACTTTTATAACTTATATATAATAATTTGATATATTAGCTTTTTTCAGCATGCAATTCATTCATTTAATAAATAATAATTCATGTAAACAAAATTATTTCGAGAATGTATCAATCGACGTGTGCAAAAAGGGAAAAAAAAGTTTGGATATGTATCCAATTTTTGATATATCGCACCTTTGCTGAAAGACTGATATTTCGAGAAAATGTTTTTTTAGCAAATTTGAAACCGCCGAATCGAGTTCTATGAACTCCAAAAAAATGGCATCGCGCTTGCCATATCGTCAATGGTTTGCCCCACAAACGGTTGAATGGAAGAAACAGACAAAATATCACTCTAATTCAATAGTTAGAATGTAGTCTCCTGTAAAATCATTCATTTCGAAAAGTCACAGTCTTTCCGCAAAGGTGCGATATATCCATTTTTTTTATTTTTAAATAGAGATGTGAACACGGAATTCGTGCAACGCAACGTTCACCAATTCTATCGTAAGAACATCCACATATTATTAAATTTTTGCAAGTTCTATATATAGTTCTAATCAAGAACATTTCATATATATTGCACTGGCCTCTGCTAGAGACATCTGTTGTTATTTTTTCTCATTTACAAGTTAGCATACATAGATTTCGCAACTGGTAATGACACCTCTATATTTTATTATTCAAAGTGGAGTTTTTTTAGCAATATTCCTTATCAACGTATTATTACATATCTACTAGAATACGCCTGAAAATCAATATTTTCAATTTTTAACTCCTATCACGCACCAGCATTTTATATTTTTAATAATATTTTTATATGAAAATATGTCCTAAGAACACGGATACTGGATTTAGTCCCCAGAGGGATAATTGATTAATTAAAGATAAATTATAGAAGTCTATTTCGTTATTTTTGGCAAACATACAGCTTAACAATAATCGAGTAATAAAATAAGTATATCAAAAATTCAGCAATTTTTTTCTCTGAATTGTTAATTGGCCGTAGATAATTGTATGTTAGTAATAATGCCATTATATTATTTGTATGCGACGCGATGTTTTTGTTTATATTCGAATTTGGAATCCGAAATTCCAACTCGACCAGCGGCCACCGGAGGGCCGCCGCGCCGCGCGGCGCTCCGCCCAGCGCCTCCGCTCACAATGATAACGAAGTTATTCCGGTTTATATGCACACTCCGCTTATTTGATAATAATAAAACCGTGTCCGGACGCTTCGAACATTCGCGAACAGGAGGCACTTCAAAGCAAGATAATTATCGTAATCGAACCGCCACTCGTAAACCTTTTGAAGGGGCTCAACGCTTTATCTGAAGTTCGGTCGACACATCATAGGTGAACACGTGCGTTATGTATACGTAAAAAGGCTGCCAGTATTTTCTTTCAGCGGATTGAAGTAAATTTATTTGATGGTGTACTTTTTGCGCATTCATTTTGTTTTATCCGCCAGTTAAATTGGCGTGGTGTATCTTACTGATGCTGGTTTTTCGCTAATGGTTCATAGATGGCGCCGCTAGGAAATTTTCCACAAAAATTGTTTAGATCTACATAGAAACACTCCAATGTAACAAATCAATTTTCTTTTCAAATATCATTGGCATGTCATGTCTCAAAATAATAATATGTACATATATAAAAATACATAAATACTAGATTTTCTACAAAATGAATGGAAATAAAATATGTATATCGTAATATTTATATCACAAGTTTCATCATATCAAATTTTAATATATCGTTATATTTTGTAAGATAAATATTTAATTTCACTTGTCATTCTGAAATAATTGATGATAAAAATTCTAAGGCGGCCTTAGTAGCCCATTGGGCATGACGCTGGCTTCTCACACCGAGGATTCCGGGTTCAATTCCCGGTGGGGTCACAATTAATCTTTGTGATTTACTCAAGCCTGGGTGTTTGGTGATGTGTTTCGCTTCTATAATTGGGCTTCTTGGCCTGTTGAAGCGTAAAAATACATTACAACTGTTTACATGTTACAATACACATGTTTACTAAAATAAATGTTTCATTATACTGACTGCGCGGGTCTGATATATAGATAAAACATTTATTTCACAATATTATTTAAAAAAAAAATAGTATGACGAAGGACATGATTATATCTATCCGATTATTTAGGTCATTTTTCCATCTCTCAATTTAATATAATAATTTAATATTTATGAAGTGAGGTGAATATGATTAAAAAAAATTGTATTAACAAACTATTGTAAACTAGGTATATCCCGTCAAATGCGACCTACTTCGTCTACTATATATTTCGGTCGCGAGTTGAAACTGCGAGAAAGCGACATCTTGGTAGCATTAGTGATAGATATTTTTACATAGAGAATTTGACATTTTTTTGCTTTTCATAGTTCATTGTTAATTTATCATTCATCATTAATTGCGCCATTTGGTAGTGTTAGTGTCGGACATTGTCACGTAGACAAATGTTTATTTTGATTTATGTTTAGGATTAGTTTTTTATCATACCGATGAAGGAAAATTGTTTTTTCCGAAATCGGTTGGTTTTCACGCATATTCTCAAGTAGTTAAAAACCAATGCGGAAATTTCACATAATATTACAAATATTTGAAATAGATTCCTAAATATTAATTATATTCTGTGAATCAATATGGATAATGTGGGGTAGTGTTTTCATTTATAATTTTTATTATAAAAATCTTTAAATATACGACTTTATAAAACGCACATGATTGGTCGTGACGTATCAACTCGCGCGTTTGGTATAGTGCCATAGTATTATATATCTGGGCACCATACAACTGTGACGTACGTACTCGTCCTAGTGAAATGACGTGTTTTGGCGGGAATTTCAATTGTTTAATTACAAAATCATTTAAATACTCTTAATAGGAATATACAAAAAAATTTTTTCGTAGACGTATTTTCTAGACTAAAGTTAAGATTATTCTAATTAAAAAAAATGAAATTTCCCTATTATAAATTTTATTATTCACACATATATATTGAGAATATATTTTTAAATAGGTACATTATTTTGTAATTCATTTATCTGAAATTTTCTATAACATATTTTCTTCTTACTTTTTAAATTTTCCGATAAAATCTATTAACACATTTTCAACGTAATGATAACATATACATTTTTGAATTAATTGCTCAAGAGTCTGATAACTCTCTTTAAATAATTCATATCTTCAGCAGGTTTTATATAAAATAATCACTCTTTTATTATCTAAATAATCAGCTGAGCAACACATTTCATAATCTTGTCGTACTTTTTTCGCAAGTGCTCTTCTCATTACCAATATAATTAATAAATATAGTCTCTCCATACTACACATAGTAATACAGTAATCGTATATCGGATCAATGCGGAATCAATGCGGACCTAGACTTTTGCGTAACTCGAAATTATGTATATCGAATTTGAAAATGGCTTACGTGTACCTTCGTACGTATTTATTATTATGTGTACAAATAGCATGTACATGCTTACACATAATAAAAGAAATATAAAATAATTAAATACGTACATACTTACATATAGGTACATACGTACCTAATTATATTTGTAAATATGTATGTAAGTATATATATATATATGTATATATATATATATATATATGTATATATATATATATATATATATATATATATATATACCAGTGGCGTGCAGCGCGTACAAGCAAAAAAGCTGTGCATTAGTGAAGATTCTGGGAAACAAATATTAATTAAATAATCCTTATCTTAAGAAAAAAATTATTTAAAATTCTAGCCGTAATTTATCCGACGGCTAGAAGTTTTATTTGTGACGTTTCTGTTTAACGTGACTTATTTGTTTTTTCCGATTTAAAATTCTAGTCGTAATTCGTCCTACGGCTTGAAGTTTTATTTCCAACTTTTCTGTACCTAACTTCATGTCAATTCTTCATTTATCTCACTTGTTTGCGCCCAACAAATTTGTTCCATAGATCTAGTCAAGTCGATAAAAAACTCGTCTTGAACCGTGTACTTTTACTTAGCTCTATGTCTGCGAGTTTTGTGTAATAGACAAGTAAATTTTTCTTGGAATAGCGTGTTTCTTCGAAAGATCCTACGCCAGGTGAGAACTACGCGTACGTCAGTGCAGAAATGTTATTTTTTACAAATTCCACCCAAAACTTTTTGTGAGAATTCTATTTGTCATTTCTATGGTGAATGTAAATACCATCTGTCATATCCAATGGTCATATCAAAATGATTATTTACGACGACATTGCCATCGATGATATCATAAAATGTGTGATTTATTTTTGCGAAAAGAAACGTATATCTGAAATTTGTATTATTCCCGATTTAATTATATACAAATCGTCTTCGAAATATACTGAGAATTTTTGCAGTATTACCTATACATAAAATATTTATTTATTTAGGAAATATAGGTATATAGTCGGTCACAGCATAACCTAAGTTTATACCCACTGCACGCCATTGGTATATACATACATACATATTTAACTGTCAGTAGTAGATTTTCATTTAAATTCCATACCTCTATATTGGCTCTGGATTTCTGAATAATTCTTCGTAAAATTTTATTTTACGTGACTGCGAATTTACGCAAGTCGTGTGTTAGACTTACCTCGATACTGTTATGTATTTTTTAAGAACGCTACCTATAACCCGTCAAAAATAACGTTGGTACTTCTAAATATTTGAATTTAAGCTTTAAATTATTAAGTAGTTACAGATTTTTTCTTTATTAATATAATAATTTAAACGATATGACAATTTTTCGTTAATGTGCAAGTGTTCTTAAGAAAAATGCTACTTGATACAGAGTATTCTTCTTCTTCTTAAAATAAGGCAATCCGCCCTTAAAGAGCGATTTGTGCCATTTTGCAAGTTATAAATGAGGTACTGCTAAGAAAGGGAAATTAATTATATATTTATGTCATTTACTGACAAGAATTTTGATATTATCGCTATCAGATTAGGCGAGTTTATAGCAAGAAGATGACAAATATTGGTTGGGAGTTGAAATTTAGCCTCGATCAGCTCATTGTAAAAGGCATTATAGTTCCGCAATGGGCAGGCAAAAACATGTGATCAAGGGTCTCCTCCTCCGAACCACACTCGCAGATTGGACTTTTCACTATGTACAGTCTGAACAAATGAGCAGCTACTAGACAATGGCCCATTCTCATTCTAGAGATTATGGAGATAGTTCTTTTGGAAAGCTTTTTATTACTAAACCAGGGTTAGCTAGGAATATGGATTCAGAGTATTATAATTATATTATGTTATATGGAAATATGTATTTGAATAATGGTTTGCCATAAAAATTCGTTGTATAAATCAGCTACTTACAACAAATTTTCGTAGCATCAGTGACGGAAATTGTTGCATAGAGAATTATGTTTTACTTAAAAATTAGTTATATAAATGAGTCACTAGCATCAAGTTTTGGTAGCATTAGTGTCGGACATTTTTGCATAGAGAATTATGTTTTGAATAATGATTTACAATAAAAATTAGTTACATAAATGAGTCACTAGCATCAAGTTTTGGTAGCATTAGTGACAGACATTGTTGCATAGAGAATTATGTTTTGAATAATGATTTACCATAAAAATTCGTCATATAAATGAGTCATTAACATCAGTTTTTTTATAGCATTAGTGACGGATATTGTTGCATAGAAAATTATTCTAATGTACAGAGGTGTAAAAATATATGATGAGATGCCAGTAAACATGAAGAATATAAGATGAATGAATTTAAAAAGATAAATAATAAAAAAAAAACAAAAAAAAAACGCCGGCCCTCGTGGTGCACTGGGTATGACACTGGCATCCCACACCGAGGACTCCGGGTTCGATTCCTGGTGAGGTCACAATCTAATCTATGTGATTTACTCAAGCTTGGGTGTTTCGTGATGTATTTTGCTTCTGTAATTGGGCCTCCTGGCCTGTTGAAGCGTAAAAAAATGCTATAATTATTGTAAAAATAGTATAGAATTGTAGAGCATAAGATGTATTGTTCATTATATTATAGATTGTACCATAGATTAGATTAGATGTAACTGTAAATATGTAGGTTATTATGGATAGTATTAGTAATAAATCTTAGAATATAAAGTGCAGAATACTAGGTAATTTACAGGATCTAAATATTAACTAACTTAAGAAATAAATAAAAAATAGAAAAAGTTTTGGTAGCATCAGTGACGGACATTGTTGTATAGAGAATTATCTTTTAAATAGCGATTTACCATAAAAATTCGTCGTATAAATGAGTCGCTAATGTCAAATCTTGATAACGTTAGTAACGGACATTTATTTTTCAATGTTTATTTAGTTCCATATTAAATATTACGGTCTAATACTAATACGATTTTGCAATTGATTTTACATTAAAAACATACAATAGTCACTTAAAGATTGTTAAATATAGAATTACATATTTAAATACCAAATCCAATAATTTTCTAAAAGTTAGGTTATATTTACTTTTTCTGGCCAGAATAAATCATGTCTAAGGGCCGATTACATTATGGTTGGCGATGACAGTTTAAACATTAGATCTTGTGAAGGTGGATAAGTGATGTGTCTGGGGTACTTTTTGTTGGATTGTGGGTAAGACGATAGCACACTGCATTATCGAAAAATTGAATATTAGTGATTTTTGATGACACGTGTCGCAAAGTGCACGCACGTCAGCTTAAACGAGATCCACATTAACAGTTTAAACTGTCGTCGCCAGCTTCATATAATCCAAGCTGATACACCGGCCCCAAGTAAGCATCAGGCTTTGGAAATAGGATTACCTTTTGGCTTCCGTAAGTAAACCACGGAGGCGAGTGATTGGATTACTTGCAGTGGCGTGGCTACCTTAGAATAATAAGTAAATAATATACACCTGTCAACGTTGTATGTATATTTTCTTTTCTTTTAGATTTAGGTATTCCTATGATTTACTTTATTATTATTGATCTACTTTCATTCTTATGCTTATACTTTATTTAATTGTCACTTGTTAATATTACATAAGTATCATATTAGAATAACTGCCACAGAACAGGTTTTTACCTAGTGTGGCAGTTATGAGTAACTTGTATTAACAAATGTAAATAAACAATAAAATAAACAATAAAATAAACAAACAAATAAATAAAAAAAGTTGCTTTACTAGTTTTTCTAACATGCATATCAAATCTTGTCAGTTTCCTGCCGATTTTTTCTAAAGTTAAAATGCTGAAATAGGATTTATGAATAACTACGGAGCTGTAAGACATTTTGATTGACAACTGAAAACTAAAAAAACTACACAATATAATTAAAGTATTTGCCGACAAAAAGTTTGCAAAATGTTTACTGAGAGAATGAGACATTTTTTACCAATATTTGTCGTGTTCGTATTATGTTTTTTCTAAGGAGTACAAGTAGAATATTTTTATTAAATTTCGTTTTAGGACGTAGTGATGACAGCTATTTTTTTATTAATTTACCTATATTCAACGCTCTTTAGGGCTTTTACATAAACATTTGTAAGGTATTACAATATTAAGAAATAACATACGCTACAGCAGATGTTAGTAGTGTTACGTACTTGTACAATTATTATGTATTACACAAGAATACGTCTTGAACCTCATCAAACAATTGACACTGGGATCACGAAAGCCAGCATATAATAATAACCGCAGTTACCGAGAAGATAGAAGAAGAACTTTCTACAAACAACTTCTTGGTACTTAAACTCTATCTCTTTAAGTTTCAATAAACGATGTTTTATTATCTTTCAAAACATTTTTTAAAATATATTTTAATTTAATATGATTAGTGGCAAAAACGTCTAACTGCCCGTATGTTTACTAGTCTAGGAAGCTTTTGCAGTGGAGAATCAAAAATAAAGGTGCTGCATTTTCCGAGGCAAAATCTGCATAAATTCTAGTTTCGCAGAATGCAACATGGAAACAGATACGTTCTGGTAAACGAGGACAGTCGATAGCTTATTTAATTAATAGTCGATAGTATATTAAAACTTTAAAATTATGTTTAAACATTTTGTCACAATCCGAGTGACGTACTTGTTTACAAATAAACTGTTATTATAGACAAGGTTATTGGACAAGAACAATAGCTGGATCACTTTTTCGCAATTTGCTATTATTTAGCGTTCGCTAGAAAGTTCCACTTGCCTTTGGTAGCCCGATGAACGCCATTGTCTATGCTTATCTCTCGCTTGATTTTTAGTTCATATAGTATGAAGATAATTGCGCATTTCACTGTCTACAGTCTACACAACACACGTCTCCAACACCACATCTAAAAGGCATCGATCCGCCCTCTCTCTTTTGCTTTTATAGTCTAGGATTCCACATTATAATTGAATATTAAGTGCGCTAGTCAGCTTACAAGCCTGACTTTAGTAGTTTTGGATATGCCAACCTTTCCATATCTTTCTAAGTCGCACATTCGCTAGCTGTCAAAAACACCGCTGACTGGGAAGAGATGGCGTCGCCGTTCACATAGGGAACGTTTTTACGTATCAGAATGTATCCTGTGTTCTGTGGGTTTCTAGATCATTCCAAAACGTCCAGACCGTTCGGAAACTCTTGGTAATGTGCAGATCTTGATTTTAGAATATGAATATCGCGACAGTAAAATAATTTGGTGTTTGTAGGGCTTGCCCGAGGGGCCGGTAATTTGTTCCTACGCCACTGCTTACTCATTCTCTGTGCACGTGCTGGACCTCCGCTACTCGTGTCCCGCGTCACGTGTCCCCTGTCAAACCCTGGAGCCAAAGGCAACAGTGACGTCATACCTCGGAGCACTTCACATAAAATTTCTATGATGGTCCAAACAGTTCAGACTGCCGGTTTGTTAACAAGTTGAATCGCTTTCCTTTGTAGAGTTCAGTTGCTGGAGGTTCATCCAGCACCTATTCAGGGGCTCGAGGTAACGGCTATTTTGGATAACTGAGCTGTGTATGATAGCTGATAATGATTCAGGGAGAGTCAGCGCTGTTCAGAATCACATTAGCTATTTAAATGTCCACTCCTTAGCCGGAATATTCATATGACACGGTGATATAAACATTTCCTAGCTAACTATTCACAAATCAGCTATCATCCCAGTACCTCTGGAGGGGGAACATTTCAATGTGTAGTGTGCAGCACTCACAAGGCGATCGTCTGGCAAAGTGATTATTCACTAATTTTTCTCATAGCTTCTCTTGCACTTCGCATCAAATTTTTGTATGGAATTATCTTTTATCAAAGTATTTGAACTTTTTATTTATATTTCCTCTGCCGGCATTTAATGGTAATATTTTAAACCCTGGAGATTGTGTGTAAATGACAATATCACTCTAATGATAGCATAATCAAATAATTAATATCGAGGGTAGAAAGCCAAAAGTTAGTGATTATTTCGTACCTTACATACGTATTGGAGGATGGCCTGTTAAAATCCTCAATAACCGTAGAGCTTGCATCAGAAGATGTATGAATGTAGCCGAAGCAAAAGAGGTGTGCCAAGATAGAAGAATATGGCGTTCTATCCTCTCTGCCTACCCCTTCAGAGAAACGGCGCGATTGTTAGTTAGTCAGTTAAGTGGCTAAAACAATTTATTATTAATTTTAATAATATAATTCTAGATCTGTCCCTTTGAACTGAAATTAAATATTGCAAAATTGCGAAAATCTAGTATCAAATGTCACCCGAATGTGTGATTATGAATGTTGTGGATTATAATTTAGATAGTTCAGATTACGGAATTCACCTTTTCACTTTTGTGAATAAAGTGAGGCGCGCGCTGTAATGACTTTTTGATTTATTGCAGTTCAGAAACATTATTGAAGATTCACAAAGGGTTGGTCGGGAAAACGCCGAATGTTGAAATGTCTTAATTTTACAGGAGAAGCCCGTTGAAATGATGTTGCTGAGTTTAGCTATGTTCATCTCATTTTTGCTACATACGACGTTCTTTTCTTGATTTTTATCTATTATAATGATTGTCAAATTTGAAGTAAAATTAACTTTATAACCTAAAAACAATATTGTTCAATAATTACTCAAATTTATATTTTAATAAACTAAGAATCTAATATAGAAAAAAGTTTTTAGACATGAAAACCAACTTAAAAATGCAAGAATGGAATAAAATATCATTATAAAAGTAAGCAGATATGAAAGTACTCAAAGTTTTATGTAGTTTAAGTGACAAGTGAAAAACGTGCTAAAGAAAAGATTACTTATGTGAACGCATATTATAACACAAGAAAACAAATAAGATTCCATTTAAAATTGTTGATTTTACATCTTCTATTGTTTATGAACTTCCCGTCCCTACGCGCAATTTATCATTTTTAAATGCAATTTATCATTTTTTATTCAACTTGAACGATATACTTTAAGAGACTAAAAGTTTTTAATAAAATATGCGAACACGATACTATACGATTTAGTAGAGAAGTTGGTAGAGAAAAGTACTAATTTAATTGACAAATCTACAAAAAAGTATAAATAGCAAATGATTTAATATATCCATCCACTTATGTTTCTAATCCTCTCCAATAATCTTTTGTGCATAGTTTTCTGGGATATTCTGCCGTGTATATGTGACCTCTCTGGCTGACGTTTCGAATCCCATTGCAGGGTCCATCATCAGGGCTGATGTCCAACATCAGCGAATATCCAACACGGCAGAATACTCTAGAAAACTATACACAGAAGATTCTGAACGGCCGTGAAAACCTAAGAACATTTTCTCTCCATTTATATGTAATTTGTAATAGATATGATATTTTTTTTTATAAATTTAATTAACACCGCAGTACAACACAGAAACGTAAACGTTATTAATACAACCGACGATGAAATAAGTAGCACTATCTTTGTTTTGAAAATGAATAATACCGCTTTTCTTGTGTACTTCTAGTTTTTTCAGTGTTGTGATATTTTCAATACAACATATTAGAGAAGTTCCTTGTAAATATCCCGATTGATTTAAGCCAGCCTGGCGGCCTTACGGCTCCAAATCCTCGGATATTTTGGCCATGTTACTAGACACGAGGACGCCATGAAAAAATTGGTGATTTATGGCAGGGTGTGAGGAACCATGTCTCGTGGAAATTCACCAACATGATGGATCAATCTGTTTAAAACTTGGGCTCACTCCTAGAATACACAGAGATGCCGTGGACTAAAATACGCACATCATCTAAGTCACCTTCCTCCATTAGCCGCAATTCTATGAACATACTGATCTCATGGAGTAAAATGAAGAAAAATGGCAACTCAGGTCCTGTAGAAAAAGGTTATGCAGGACAGCCTAGGATTCAGCTCGACAGACTTCAGTCAGTGATGAATGCTGCGGCGAGGTTTATCTTCGAGGCATCAAAGTTCTCGCGGATATCCTCAATGCTGAAGCAATGCGAAGCGGATAAATTTCAAACTCTCTCTGACGGTGTACAAAAGTCTTCAAATAAAACACCACAATATTTGATCGACCTCTGTATTCCAGACAATATCACTGGAAGACGGCTCACACTGCGGTCAGCTAAATCGGAGGCACTCTGCAGGCTGGCAATACCAAGGAGACCTGGAGCCACCAAGTTTGCGGAACGTGCTTTCAGCTTTGCGGGCCCAGCTATGTGGAATCAGCTGCCTCCAGTGTTGCGATCTATGGAGAACCAGGAACACTTCAAGGAGAGCCTAAAAACTAATTTTTTCGGGATGTCGCACCTGTGAAGCGTCTCTTACGCAAAAATGGCGCTATATAAATTAACATAAACATAAAAAAATATTGTGGAGCAACGTGTAATATTTTAGAATACTAACAAAGGCTGTGGAACATTCTAGAAAAGAGATTTTTCGAGATAAATGGTCAAGTTCCTACAGGATACCATAAACCGGAAAATATCTTTTACCTAAACTTCTACCTAATCTTTGAATCTATCTAATGCATGTGGCCAGAGGCGGAAGGGATTTTTAAAGAAATGTTGTTTTATCGTTATCGAAATCAATGCAAATGTGTCCACGCAAGATAACTTTAAATGAATGCAGCTCGTGACATGTCGTGATAACAAGGCCAAGGTTCTTCAGCTGTAAAATGCCGAGCGGATTTCATTCCACGATACGAGTCGTACTACGTAAAATATACCAGCCAATACGATTACAGGTTTAGATGTTTATAAAAAAATCTATGTCAGAAAAAAGCAATGTCTCGCATGTGTCCCATAATATTATTGCTTTAATCTACAAGCAATCAAAGAGATAATCACAATCCCAGAAGAAAACAATTTAAAAAATCCGCCTGAACTATTATTTTATGATTCAAATTCATTACAAAAATGAACCCGTCCAAAATCATCGGGGTTTGGTAATTTTGGTGAATGCATTTGGCAGCATCATTGACAATAATTTGAATCATGTTGTCCTTTACTGTTTTATGCATTGTTTAAAGACCCGGTACATCTTTCCTTGGCAAAATATGCGATAATTACACGGTTTGCCGTATTTTGACAACATAATTTAGCGGGACTTGCCCATCATTGATATTTTTCCAACACATTTTTGTCAGATTGTTTTTGTACAATTTCGGGAAATTAATCCTTATTCTGCCCTTAAAAATTCCCAGGTCTTTTTATTTTTTTTACGTGACGGTCATTCTAATGCTTTTTTCAATCTAATTTTTATTTTATTTCGCCCAGCCTTGCTGAAGCACCGCCTACAGGTCGCTTTCTTACTTGTGGCACTGTACAGTCGGCTACTATCGAATCTGTTGCTAGTATTTTTTTTATTATTACTACTATATTATAGAACATTGATTTTTTAATGCTTAATTATTTTATGATTGGGAATTAATTGGTATTAATCGCATCGTAATAATAATAATGACTCGTTGTCTGTTGATGCCCTTCATCAGTTGAAACTAGTAGGAAACTAGAAGAAAATATATTTCGGTTATAAGTGAGTAGTATTTTATTACATTTATATAATAAATAACTACCGAGAAATTACGGAATGTTTTAAAAATGGTTTAATAATTATTAATATCAATGAACTTCTGAATTGGAGAGAGCTGTCAAAAAAACGAGATGAGCAGAGGAAGACTCTTGAGGAGGCCAAAATCCACCAGGGGTTGTAGAGCCAAGAGTGAATATCAATATCATAAATTGACATTAAATTTAAAATAACAACACACTGTGCGCGGTTTACATAACCGATAGCATGCGTCGATTGGCGTCAAGTGCATTGTTGCATCACTGTCTAGTGTAAAGCGGACGTATTGAAATTGATTTATTAATTGAGATAAATTATAGAAGTCTCACAGAGACGAAGCTATTTATATGGGAAACGTTATGGAAGTTTTTATCGGGTGGCCCAGGGCTTACACAGCAAGAAAATGACCCTAGTTAGTTTTAGACTATAAAAACAGACGCCCGACAAATAAGTGGTGAAAGAAAAATGGGCAAAAATGCTCGAAGAATTCATTAAAAAACAAATTGCTAGGTGCGCACCAAGGACACACAAACTAAATATTTTTATTTTATTTTTAAAGTAGTTGCTTATAAGTAAATTGATTTATATTAAACGTAAATGTGACCAAATAATTGCTTTTTAATTTTTTTAAACTTAATTTATTATTGGTTGGTTATCAACATTTATTCAGAGAAGAATAGACTGTTAGAAGACATATTCACAGTAGTTTATGTATAAAAATACTGTTTAAAATGATGTTATTTAATATCAATAAATAAATAAAAATATTCCCCGGGAGTATGACGTCACGTGTATGCAGTAGTATTTTTTATTAGATGTTTACAGATTTTTTTATTATTTACAGCTCAAGTAAATCATTCATGATATATTTATTTCTTATTATTTTTCTGTCAGTGTTGCCAATACATTATATTTTTTTAGACAGGCTTGATTAGTTAATAATAATGCCTAAGCCGATCATTCGTCGCGGTTGTGCTTTTTTAAATCACCGAAAATACAAGTCCATAATATTGTCACAATGCTGATAAGGCCGCTGCGACTATAGTTGTGTAGTTGGATACATGCTAGTATGTAGGTACACCAAGTAACTTTTTCGGCCTCCTGACTGTACAAATTTGATTCAATGTAACCTTATTATTTATTATTAACAACCACGAAATCTTCAAAGTAAATGAGTTCGAAATAAATTTGGAAATAAGATAATGTCCTTTTTACAAATAGTTACCTTTTAAATTTGTTTTCATGTTAGTACTTAGTTATTATTCATTTCCCATATACTATTTTAAATAATTTTATTGTCTATACTTGCGATTTTTGTTTTTTTAGTTGTTAGTAGTTGTTAGTAAACATTGTATCCTGACGAAGGAATCATTGGTCCTGAAACATGTTGATATTTTCAATTTATAAGTGGTGAAAACAAAGTACATTTTTATTAATTATACTAGCTGTAACCCTTCAAAAATAACGGTACATGTCATGTCATTTACATGTCAGTTTCTAAAGAATAAGTATTTATTTGTTTATAAAAAAAGAAGAAAAAAAGAAAAAAAAGGCGAAAAAAAGAAAAAAAAAGATTTTTTTTTCATCTTTTATCTTTCGATTTTTTGAAAAAAAGATTTTGACGGACAGACAGTGAAATTATTATAATTAGGCTAAATGAGTTCGTTTTAAACACATCTACTAATTTTTTTATCCAAATATTAAATTTAATACAATATTCCGCTATAATGATTAAAAATATTGACTTTTGACAGATGTCTAATAACACTTCTCTTAAAAACTTAACGGGTTCATAAATAAGAACTATATATTAAGTCTATTTTGTTTTAGGGTAAGCGTAGAGGGGATGGTCAACCAAATATTGGATGACGGCCTCGTGTTTAAGCGCTTGTTCAGACACAGCGGGAACCGTGCCGTTTCAGAATCGCATGAGATCCGTGCGGGAGACCCGCACGGATCTGATTTACCTAGGTTTGTATGTGATCGTTCAGACACAACCGTGCAGTTAGTCAACCGCTGCGGTGCCCGCAACCCTACCGCTAGAAAATAGACCCGCACGGCGCCCGCACGATCCTATTACTATGGGGCCTTACGAGAGCGTTCAGTCGCGTTGCGGGCACCGCACGGTTCCATGTCACAACAGGAGCACGCGTGGATTATATTCTCTTTTCTATGGTTATGGATCGCTTTGACACTGAATTTTTTATTGATGAAGTGGAGAAAAGATCTGTAATATGGGAGAAAAGACCTGTAATAGTGTGAGGATTACTCAAATATGCCAAGAACCAAGTTTGGCAGGAGTTGGTGGGGATATTTGGAAATGGTGGAAAAAAAAAGTATTTTAGAGAAGTAGGTATTTATTCACCAAAAATGAACTGACAGAATGATATTTATGTGTCTTGCCATGGAACACGGCCGTCGTTAACAAAGTAATGAGCGAATATATCTCTGATATTCAAAGATGGAGAACGGCACCAGAACTGTCAAACTGACGTTTATTTTCGCGCGCACAAATCGCTTATTAACCGCGGCTGTGTGAACAGATGACACAAATCGCGTGTTTTGAAACGCGAATCTGAAACTGAACGGTTCCCGCTGTGTCTGAACAAGCGCTTATCCTGTCCATATAAAGGGTGTACAGGATTGGCTAAAGTAGCAACCTTGTCTCAATCCTACTCCAACAATGAACGCCTCCGATATTGTGCCATTTATTCGTACGCAGCTTTTGCAATCCTCATACAAGGGTTGACTTGCCTTGGGAAGATCTCTCTCTATTCTGTATTCCTCCAGCACTGTCCACAGGATATCGCGCGGTACCAAGTCAGATGCTTTCTTCAGGTCTATGAATCCCATATAAATATTTTTTCCATATTCCCAGCTTTTATAAATAGTTTCTTGCAGTGTAAACAATTGATCTGTTGTGCCTCTCCCGGCTCTAAAACCGCACTGGCCTTCTTGGATCTTGTTTTCCGTTATTCTGCGACATTTTTTCTCCAGAATACGAGCATATATTTTACCTGGCTGACTCAGTAAGGTCATTCCTCTATAGTGGGCACACACTTTGCTGTCTCTCCTTTTAAAATCTTATTTCCAAAATTTATAATTTATCAAACTGTGATTCTGTATAATTTGTAAGGAAAATTTCTTAACTCTTATTAAAACCCCCCCTGGGCCGCGTCGGATATATCCGACAGGCACAAAATAATTTATTTATCGATGGCCGCGTATCGAATTTGAAAAACGTAATTTTTTCCCAATAGAGAAATCCTGTTGTGACCTATCGTTCCATTTTCAACTCAAAAACATCACGGATTATATTTTAAATCAACATTCAAAACAGAAGTTTTTCTGCCGTCAAAATCGTATAGAATTGTCATAGATGGCGCCCCGATCGCGTGTTGTGCAATCGAAATTCAAATATTCCATCGTCAAGGTCACGCGCAATGTGCGCGGGAAATACGATTTATTTTTTTCGATTTTCGATTTATTTGTAAACGTATATACAAATATATACGATATGTTTTGCGATATTTGTCAGTTTTTGTTGGTTTATGATTCAATTGAATACTAATAGTGATTTATTAACAAAAATACACGCAATTTTGTTGCGTTTATTTGAAATATGTGTGTGTGTGAAAGTGTATCATATTTATGTGTTATGAGTGCGATGTCCCGTCGTGTGCCGTGCCGTGCAACAAAATATATCACACAGAAGAAGATTATTATTATTAATAGTAGTGTTGTCTCTAATAAACAAATAAAAAATAATTATTATTTTTCAGAAAATGTTGCGCTGGCAACATTATGGAAATTCAAAAAAAGATTATTTTTTTTTACTTAAATGATAAAAAAATCATTGCGTTTCGACACTTACGATAAAATAATATGAATGTGTGTGTTTTTTTTTAATATACGCATGTTTTCATGGTTTTTTCGTAAAAAGAAAAATCACAAAAAATTCCGAAAATTTACGGCCCACAACAAGTATCAAAAGAATGATCCATTCCAAAAGATGGGTAGAAAATTCAGAATAATTATTGCTACTTCAACACCTCAAGTGTTCCTTAACTCTAACTGTAAAATTTCTACACGTCTTTCTTATATAAAAATAATCACAATCATTACAAATCAATTTATAAACACTCGATTTTCTTTTTAATTATCCTTATCCTTTTTATTTAATATGTACTTTTTAAATTTATTATTAGTATAGAAAACTGGTTGAATGACATTTGGGATTTTTTTAACTATAGAACTTAAAATTTTTTTATTTTTTTATTTTCATTTATTGGTTTTCTTACAGCCATATAATTAATCAATCTTGAAAAAAAAACAATAATTGATGTACAGAGTTTTGGGCCAATTACAAGAAAACACATATATACAATCGATAAAAAAATAAGAAAAAACATGTCCAATAGTGAGTTTGTGTTAGTGTGTGTATTTGTGTGTTTATTTGTTTTGTTTTGGGAAAAATTAACAGCAAAACAATCTTAAAAATTTGACAATTGATTAATACAATTTTTCTCCTATGTTTTTCAGTATCAAATATTGAAGGGTAAACAAAAGGTGCCATACATGTTGATATTTTTCAATACAAAAGTGGTGAAAACAAAGTTAATTTTTATTAATTATATCGACTAATAATGTCACCTCAAAATTATTTCGCTCTTTTTGATGAAGATTTGTGAAATTTTAGTTGCGTAGATGATAAGGATAATTGTAAATCTGCGATTGGCAAATTTCAGTACAGCAGGTAGTTTTTATTTCATAATGTCCTACGCAGTCCTTCGCGTCCATCCTACAACGAGTCCAAAACCCAAGTTATTGTGATAACTGTTCACGATGACCCACAAGAAGGCAGCATCAAGACGTCGATCCACTTTGTAAACTAACCGTATTTTCCATATTTATAGAAGCGTCGGCTGTTGAACGAAACATTTCTCACAGGCACACTAGAATTGTTTTTAATACCTTGACGAGCACATTTGCATGCGTGCAGTGATACACATTGGTGATTTGGATTTCTCAGCGCGGGCAGAGAAACCGAGGTGCGACATTTCACACTCCGACGCCGACGGCCGCCGCGCCGCCGGGATTACACCTGTTCTCAAGCGATGGTACACTTCCCACAATATTTATTCAATATCTGTATTAAGTTGTGGTGCAGAACCGACAGTGACGACACCATTAAAAAAATAGAATCTCTCTGTTTAATCGACGAGCGATCTGTTTTCCTCCACTCCTCGCAATCCTGTGTCTTGTTTAGAGCGACCGGTCGTGTCTCAGACTCAGCCTGTTCCTATTATTGGAGATCGACCTGTCGCCCCCCGCCCTTGCACGAAGATCACCATGTTCTCCCGGTTATCTTCCTCCTCTAGTAACGTGTCCGAAGTACGGAAGAATGAAGATATCCTTAAGAATAAAGGTATTTATTCCTAACAATATTTTCATATGTAGGTATGTTCTAAGAACACAGTTACTGGATTTTGTCCACAGACGAAAAAAAAGTACATTGCTTGGTGCTCCATTTTAATAATATAGAGGTATCATTGCCAGCTGCGAAAATATATGTATATTAACTAAGACTACAGATGTCTCTAACCATAGTCCATTCGAATAAACGAAAGATTCTCAGATTTGAACATATGTGTACACCTAGAACTTTCAAAAATTTGACAATGTGTGGATGTACGTATGATTTAATTGATGAAAATTGTGTGGATTGATCACTTAAGCCACCTCAAACAGGTTGTAAGTCTTGGGCCATCGTACAAAAAGACTTCCACGCATGTTTCTCATCTTCATAGCTTCGTCTCTGTGAGATTTATATAATTTAGCTTACTTAATATTCGTTCGTATCACAGTCTATATACGCAACATTCAACGCCTGTACCACACGTCGAAAACGTCGAGCACGTTTCTTTCATTCCTCATCAGGTTTGTGATATCGACCCCACACGAACACCAGGGCTTTGTTCAGCCGGACTTTTACGTTCCTCGAGATGGAGTGATTTTCACGTCTGACGACCATCGGTGGATAAAAAACCATATAGTCAAATCAACCAATGCTTCATGGAAGAAACGGCCTGGATGAAAGCGATACCCAAAGAGCCGTCCCCAACAGCCTACCTAGGCAACGAGTTGGGACAGTGCAAGGAAGAAGAAGAAGAATATGGAGTGATTTTAAAATTTTGATCAGCTTCAGATGTTATCTTTGATCAGCTTCGACATACCGGACTTGGCCGTACCAATTCTTCGTACGTTACCTTCACACCATACATATTGAGACAAGAGATTCCAAGAAGATACAAACACTGACTTCTTCATAGTCATCAAGAATATCAGGAGAAAGAAGGATACAAGGCATCATATATCCAACAATTGTTTAAGCGAAGTCCCTCGCGTCGTAGAATTTAATTTTCTATGTATGATTTGAGTACCTAATAAAGATGAAGCCTTCCCCAAAATACCATTCCCGCGGCAGACAAATATTAAACAGACGATAGACAGTGAATAAAATTATGTGATTATAATTAAATAGCTTGATTTTAAATAATATGTCTAAACGGTTTGTGTCTTGGATTAATGTCAACTTACCCCGATTATTTACTGACCGATCGATATTCAAATACTTACTTGCCAGTATGAATATTTAAGAATATCATTTATAAAATTTCAGATATTAAGCTTTTTTTAATTACCTATATGACAATTAATAATGACAATTGAATGACAGTTAATCAATATATGTTTTGGTAGAATATAATTCCATTGGATTTGACAGAAACTCTAATTTGGTATTTTTATTAGGAATAGAAACTGAACAACATAATTATACAGGGTGCTTGCATTTTAGAGAAAATTTAGGAGAACCCCCTCATTTGATAAATATATTTTTTGATTATTTTCGCATGCATATCCTTAAAGGTACTGATATATATGCTCATTTAGTGGCACATGAGCATGCGCAGTATTGAGCTTCTTGAGTCATTGCTATTTAGTAACATGTGTGTACGCACATTGCTAGTAATGAGCATGCTCATTACTAGCACGCTCAAAAATCAACCGCCGGTTGATTTATGAGCGTGCTTATTTAATTTGTGGGTGGAAGGGATATTTTTTAAGCATGTGTGAACAGACTTGCTTATGAGCATGCTAATGTCATTCGCGGCTAGTATCGATTATCAATGCGATCTTCTCAGTCCGCGACAGATGAAACAAATACAGTGCGTTGGGGAGATGACAAAACATTACTTTTCGTGACATATTATAGGAAGCACGAATGTCTGTGGAATACTCGGTCACCGCTATGTAAAAATAATATAGCAAGAAATAATGTTTATGAAACTTTATTAAAAGACACGAATAATACAAATCTTACAATAAAAATTATAAAATCTAAAATCAAAAATGTGCGGATGGAACTCAGGAACTCTTTTGATTTATTGGTTCACTTGAATTTCCTATTTCAGTTTGCAAAGTTTCCATTTTGAACAAGAGCATCTCTATTCTATGACAAGAGCGTGTCAATAATAAGCATGTGTGTTTGATTGTTAGCTCTGAGCATATTCATTTATGAGCATGCTTAAAATAAGCAAGCTGATAACAAGCAAGTGTGTACGTTAGATAAGTTGTTAGAGCATGCTAAAGAGCATGCTCAAAAATAATCATGTGTACCTTAACGTGAGCAGTCCAAATGACACTCACGTTACATGTGGCGGGCTCGACGCGTCGCTGGCGCGAAACCTGGAATATGGCTGCTGGTATATGGATAATATTTTTCGATATTCCATAATTTCAACGGCATTAGAAACACTTTCGAAGACACAACAATTACAATGTTACACTAAAGTGCTTTAACGTTGCTGAGCGAAATTCAAGCTGTCTACTGTTTTGATTGACTATTCATTAAATTATTTTTGTCGTTTTTTATTTATGACCTGTTTAGTTGAACTATCAAGCAATTAGTGTTGATTTAATCCAGATCTTTCTTACGCTTAGGTTATAGTGGTATTTCAAGGTAGGTATTATTTCATAAACTAATAATCTACACCTGAGCGTAAATACTTCTTAAGATTCTATTTTATAAAAAATTTAATTAAAATTATTACTAGGCAAGACACAGTCTGTTTCGGCGAAAAGTCTAGCGCCGGTGCTGTTCTACAGTGTGAAATTTCAGTACAATGAAACAATTAGAATAATATATGTCACGAGCGCCTTCAGGTTTATGTGAAATATGTAAAGCTCAGTTATTATTTTATTTACGTTTACACACTATTAAAATTATAATGAAATTTACATTTAATAAAGTAAAATATATTAAATTGAAATCTTTTAACGGACTAAAATGTAGAAATAATGCCGGTAAAAAAAATGTAAATAAATAATGCCACCGATTATCAGATATCAGAATTAACAATGGCCTCCACTCCACTACTCGTCGTGCTTATCAAGTATGTCCATGATTATTTTTATCTCGAGGGATTCTTCGAGACTCGCCTCTAAGCTTTTCCTGCGTGAAGGTCACTCCCTAAAGGTTTGGGCTGTCGCGCTATCTGATGCGTACCACCTGTACCTCTCTGTATATACATAGGTATGTACAAAATCTTTACCTGAAGAGCGCAGTATCATTAGTAAGTCTCTGATTCCAGGCTATTGCAAATGGTAAAAAATATAAATATCTGGGATGAAGAGACAAAATTAAGTCAACAATATCCAACGCTGGTTCGAGTAGCTGTTAATAACGTTAATTCGGCTGCGACCGTTTCAAGTTCTCATATTCCTTGCAGTGATCTGACGAGCCACTTGACGTAAATCCGAATCACGAAAGAATCATAGAATTATTAAGATTTTTGCAAATTAGACGCATGCCAATGTTTATGGCGTTGACATCCATAAACCATCCGAATACCACTTTTGATAGAAATGTAGAAGCCAGCGTGGTTAAGTGAAATGTTGGATGTAGTTTTATAGCCTTATAAGCATTTAAGTCAGAAGCGTGTCATAAAACTCGGGTTTTATGTGGCTACCGAGGTCCCATCACCGATCCATCACCGAAACTATTTCTATTCAGGTAGGAGATCTTCAGCCGAATTAGTATTCTGTCAAAGGAAATGCCGTTAGATAAGAAATATATATGTTTCAGCCATAAAATAATTTCGAATCTGAAGAAGTTTTTTAATGAAGAATATTTTGATGATGAAAGAAGCTTTTATTTCAATTTGGGTGTCGCATTGGTCGTTGATGTCAACAGCCGTTATAGTCATTCGATAGGAGACCCCTGATAGACTCTTGGTAGATGCCGCGTATAAGCGTTCTTTAGCGAATATTTATAGAATATCCTCTAAGTGTATAATGATGCTGGGCAGTTGTAGTATTTACCACAAGAATATGCAATTTACCGAGATTTATATTTCTGCCACTTGATACTAGTTGGGTCAGTTCGTTATTATTTTGAAAATTTTTATAAAGTTGTAAAATGCAATTTTGTTTTTAGATAGTTTGTAGTGTGGGGACTTGTAATTTATTGAAAAGCTCTGTAGTCGGATAATCATTGGGTTTTTTAAGAATGATATTTAAAATTAGTTTTTTGTCCAACTTCTAAAGGTTTCAATGTAGTTTTGAATGCACCACCCCATGAGATAAAGATTCAACGAATTACCTGTTAAAATGAGAATTGAAAAAACTATGAGGCTTTAAAAAAAATATTTAAAAAACCACTCAAATTAACTAAATTTTTATTTTATATTAAGTTATCTACTAACATATTACTTAATTGTATGAACTCTTTATCATATAATTCTTTAGAATATTTATTTAATAATAGATAGTTTTAAATTTAATATTATTATACTGTACACTGTTATTATCCTTGCTTAAAATTTTATTGTATTTCTATCTTTACTATATTCATTTTTTAATTGTTTGCTTATTGTTAGTTTTTCTTTTTTAATTTATTGTCCCACATAAATGCATTAATTATCGCATATTAAGTAACTTTTTTCCTCTTATATACATTTATGTACTATAAAAAAAACTAAATATATATATATATATATATATATATATATATATAGTGTAAGTCCCTCTCCAGACACAAGAGTTAGTCTATTTTTGGAGAGGTACAACGATATAATAAATTTATGTATCAATATATGTCTTAAATAGACTAGAAAAAAAATGTAATAATGCTATATGTAATTAAATAAAATTAATAAAAAATTTATAGAATATGTATTTGGAATTATTTTGTAATTACCCTTCTCTCCTGAAAACTGCTATGCTATAAGGATTATTTTCATTCCTTATTCTTGTCTTCGTCTCTTTTTTTATTCACTCAAATCAGCAGGACTAATAATAATAATAATAATAATAATAATAATAATAATAATATTGTCTAGCTAAAATATTAGCTATGATGATCTGCCATGACGATTATCGGTTTATTAAAAAATAATATGTAAATATGAAAATAGTATTAACTGTAAATGGATTGAAGCCTAGATATCTTTGATGTTTATAGCGTTAACTTTGTGGATCGCGAACTACATTTTGGAAAGAGACCACACGCTTAAAAAAGAATACGGTATCGAGATTCTACATGTAAATAATAGAGGCCTTAGATTGGATTACTTAGAAATACCAGAAATGAAAAAATGCCTGAACACTAAAGCCAATATATTTAATATGTAATCAGATAATTTTTTTGAATACCGTCACTTGATATAATTTCAGCGTCCATTAGTCAATTACCTCCATCATAATTGTAGCCACGCCCCCGTTCAAAAATTGATTTGTTTGCTAAAATAAGTAATATATAGTTAGTATGCACCCGTCCTGACGTAGATATAGTTGTATCGAAACCGGCAAACGTAGTTACTCCAAGTGGTTAATACAAAGTTATTTAATTAATTAACGAACCCTAGATATTTGTAGACTACTGAAATAGTCTAAGTTACTAGTTGTCTAGGATTTTATTATATAAATATCCAAGCCTTAAGTTCGTATAATTACATTTGTACAATAGATAAAATTTCGTTTGTCTTTTTTGTTAATATTATATTTTCTTAAGAAATTTCCCTATAAATTTCATAGGCTATCCAGAACTTCGTCAGATCTTGCAACAATTTATCGAAGACTATTATTCAATCAAGCATCTCCCTTTCTTCTCTATATTAAAGAGGAAACATGCCAATGCGTCGCTCTGTCTTAGCTCGCTAGGTAGTCTCAGAAGGTTTTGATATCGGATTGCGTTTTAAGAACTTCGTTCCGTTCTCTAAAGGAGGATTTTCTGCATATGCGTATGTTCGAAAAACCGTGTTTGGAATTTCTTTTCGACATGTTTAATAAAATAAAAACTAAAACTTTGCCACACTAAATTCTACTGGTCAGCAAATGAGATGAAGTCTTTCAAGTATTCAGGCGATTTCGGATCTATTTATGATCTTTTTGTTTGATAATTTTTATTAAGTATGGGGCAAATTATCACAAGTTCGACGAATTTTTCAAACACAAAGTGGACAAAAATATTAAAAATTAGCAAAATACTTAGTTGTATATGCGAGTAAGTATTTCACAAATTATCTCTGAATTACCAAAGAAATTAATCGGGGTATATAAATAAATTAATAGAACGCCGTTAAGATAATCTGGAAATCATTAAAGAAAATTATTCATGAAAATATAATACAACTGTGCAAGACATATAAAATAATATTGTCCTATTCCGAAAAATTCACTACGTTAACCATTAATACATGACATTTTTGCAATTTTATTAATACCATCCTATATTATATTTCAATATTTTTATGACTATTAGTAGGTATTTTTATCAGTAGGTATTTATCAGACCCATATTTAACCATAATTTGGGGATCTTTCCTTTCGTGCACTCCGTAGAATAATTTAATTTTAAAATTCAATGTGAAATACTACCAAACAGTCGTATCTACCTACAAATAATACAAACTGTTGTATTAGTTGGCAAATAAAATTAAAAATTGACCTAAATTATTATTTTTTTTAATCCGTAGCAGAGTTTTAAAAAGCTCTAGTTGTTAATTAAAACATTAGCAACTGCATAACTATTTATTATCTTGTGTACAAGATGTGCACTGCGGCTGAGCATGTTGTTCATAGTAAAGCTAGATTAAAGAGGTACTAATTTTTACACATTCTGACTACTTGTAACATGTAACATGAGGACGTCATTCATAGCCAATTAACAATTTGCCTTTACAATTATCATCACCATCAGAGACACAAGCAGCCATCATTGTTTTGCTGTTAAATATCTTAAAATGAATAAAATAAGTAAATATTTACATTGCACTCTCACGGACAGGATTATATGACATTAAATCTCGATGAATCATCTTCATTTGCTAGAATGTTAGTCTAAATACAGGTTGGTACATGTACTCCGAATCATGAGTGATTTTCAAAAATGATAATCCCTCAGAATCTAGAATAAAAGTAGCACGGGCAGGCTTTATACGCAGCTTGATGCCTCTGGGGTTGCCTTTTGAATTGAGACAAACCTGTGCTCCGGAAAAGTGCAGTTTGGGAGGCATTTATTACTCTTCTATCTACTAATTAGGTATTTAAGATAACATGAAAAGTATTAAGATTTGCAGATAAATAATGTCAATAAACTCTATGTATGTAAAATATACATTTATTTTTATTAAATCAAGGTGGGAAATTAATTATTATTGGTATTATTTGACTTTCTATTCAATTATTTATATTATGTATAATTTGTTACAGATACTGAAAGAATATAATAGAGTATAATTGCAAATTGACTAGCAAACAGTATTTATTGATGCTGAAGTATCTGAATCTCAAAATATAAATTTTCAGAGAAAATGTTGGAAAATACCTTGAGGAGAATGCTGAATCGTTAATTGTAATTAACGTAGAGATAAATGCTCGGCGACATGAATGGGCCGCGGTGTTAATAACCGGTGTGGTTGTATCACATTATTAACAATTCGTCAGGTGGCTAAACTTTCGTGCAAACAATCAATTATCCCAGCCGTCTAAACCGTTTCCGAGGCTTTACACGTCTTTTAACATCATTTTCATACACTCGACGATTATAAATATCGATGATAAGTGTTTGCGAAATGTCTCTTCGCGGTGGAAGGATGCAATTGAAGTTTTCACACGGTCGTGTTAAATAAAACGTAAAGCATCGTACCTTTCTTAAACATGCGAATCCGAGAACTGTCCGGCGGCGGCTCAGAACGGCGTCGGACTCGGCGCGGTCACCACTGTCGGCACTGATCACTTCACCAATCACTCACTGGCCGCTGCGGGACGCGACTATCCCGCGGCTCTGGGGGCATCTCGCCGCGGAGTATCGCCAGGGCTCCCCGGGCCAGGCGGCGGCAGCTCGCTCCGGGCCCGGCGAGCGAGCGCTCCCCGGAGGCACCCGCGCGACCAACTGCCGCCGCGCGGGCATCCCGAAGTGCTCGCAAAGCCCACCGCGCGTAAGGCTGTTTTTCCGTCAACCGTCGGAGCGCTCATCCGTCGCTACGGACATGGTGAAATCGTATTTTCCGCCCGCGGTTTCCATATCCATCCCTCGCGTCTCGGACGTTAGAGGTTATATTCGCTCGAGCCGCGGACGCCTTTATTCGGAAACCGGTCGCCATGACCGACGCAGACCCCGCCTACATTTTTCTATTGGCCGACAGTGGAAATGTCTGAATAAATAGACACGTTAAACGTCCAGATATCCGGGAAGATGTCGGCGCCGCTGACCGCGAAGGCTTCTGCTCTGGCAGCAGCCTGCGAAAGGTGTCCAAATTCTGAGATCTGAAGTAAACAGTGTCGTTGGTTTTCTTCACGCCACAGAGTCCGCTGCAGGTGTGAGGCCGGCGGTCACTAAAATGTCAGTTACAATATATTCAACGGCAGAGTAACCAAACTAAAACTATCAATAATTAGAGTTCTTTTCATTTAAGAAAGACAATCGAATTAGTATGTATAAGACGTGCGTACAAGGCAAATTGTTTCGTTGTGCTGGTGTTTATACCCGTAAACATTAACACAACGAAACACTGTGCGTCGTACATACGGCTTACACATACTAATTCAACAGTCTTTCCTAAGTGGAAAGACCTATACCTACAAACCAACTGATACTGTAGATAGAAGCTGAATAATGTTTTTGAGAACCCATGTTCTCAAAAAAATAGGTAACCATTTCAAAATTACTGCGTGAAGCATTGAAAAACTATTAGGTAATACTCACATGCAAGTTTATATATTTTACTGTTCATACCTGATATTGTTCTATATACTTCATTAATGTTATGGAATATTTTTTATATATATATATAATACGTGCTATGATAGTATATTTTTATATCCTATATGTACTGCTTACATTTGGTATAGTTTTTATATAATTATTTGTATATTACAAAATTTTTAATTGTGAAAGCCTTTAGATGGGCGTGAATAAATCGATTATTTACTAAAAAAAAATATATGGTATACAAATAAAATATACCTTATTCAACAATAAACAGTGAACAGCACAGACAGCTATTTTGTTATTTTTTGATAGGGGGAAGTACGGATAAAATGAGATGCAATATTTCGAAATTTTCGTGATTAACTTTGTGGAAGTTTATTGTAATTAACTATGAATAAAACACAACGTTGTTTACTTCACACAATGACACTTTAATTAAAAAATTGAAAAATTTTCGATGCTTACTGCATCATCTTTAGTAATATACTAACTATTAAGACTAGAAGACATTTTATCTACCACTGTAGTAGATAACATGTCGTCTTGTCTTAATAGTTAGTATGTTACTGAAGATGATGCAGTAAGCATTGAAAACGTTTCAATTTTTTAATTAAAGTGTCATTGTGTGAATTAAACAACGTCGTGTTTTATTCATAGTTAATTAAAATGGCACGTTTTTTTATTTTGATTAATATATTTTTAATTGTAAAAGTTACAACAATCGTATTTTTAATAAACATCTTTTGTTTATTATCTGCTTAAGTCATACGTTCAAAATACATACAAAAAAACGAGGATTAACAAATTATACATAATACATATATGAGAGACCAACCAAAAAACATTTTTGAAATAATGAGAACGGAACAATTTATTTGTCTCTGTATACAAATTAATATGTTGTCTTCTTAGGCATGTTAGCATAGAGCGCATGAGTCTAGCGAGAACATTTCACGCTTGGTAACCAGCTCTCATTAGGCTTGGCGTCCGAAAAAAGGTTGTTGCAATAAATGCATGGACAATCTTCGTCCTCCTCCAGCTACAAAGTCTTTATCACCCATTAAAATGAGCCTTTATAAGCTCCCTTCTTCTTTTTCTTTCAGGAGGATTTTTAACAACAGTAACATTAGATCCACATTCAGCACTGATGAGACAATCCACTTGTTTTCTACATGGTCGCTAAAATTTTCTGAGGTCTCTGAATTGTGGTGGGCCTAGATTCATCCACATTATAAATCTTGTCTTCTCAATAGCTCTGACACATCTTAAAAAAACTGTTTAATTCGTGGCTTATCGAAAATTTAAGAAATTTATTGTTTCAGTAGTAAGTTAATTGAACTTTATAATCATACATATGGAAATAAAAACACTTGTTTTTAAATTCTATATTTTTAATTTTTTGAAACGCGTTTCGTCTTATGAGGGCATTATCAATTTCTTGTTTGATAATGCCCTCATAAGGCGAAACGTGTCTCAAAAAATTAAACATGTAGGAATTAAAAACAAGTGTTTTTATTTCCAAAAGTGTAAAAGCTTGAGCCTGGCCGCAGAAGTAAATTCAAGTGTTCGCAGAGAGATATCCTTATTTTTTTTTAAGAAAACTATCTAACAACTCTTTTATTTTAATTTATGAGCAAAGCTATTTTTTTTCTGCTAACTGGAAGGCAACCTCTTGAACTTCCTTACGAATCAAGTCAAAAAGTCGACTTTATAGAATCTTTAAATCTCAACTAAGATCCTTTGAATGAGAGGAGGAAGCGTGTCTTGAATCTTCCGGATCCTTTGCTATTAGGCTCTAAATACTTGTTATATGTGATGCATTCTTCTAGTAGTAGCTTGAGGGACACCACATGTTTTAACTGCTGAAAACCAGCCCATTTTATTTTGTTGGACAGCTTCGATTGCCTTCTGTATTGGTTCATAGCTCCAAGATAGATAAATAATCGGGGTTTTTTTGTAATTGCGTGGCAAGCTATCATTGACAACTGCAAATAAAAAACAAAATATTTTTCACATCATATGTAGTTTTGTTCAATATAAAAGTATTTTATTTTGTACTATGTTTACCACAGCAACTGAAACAAAAAACAGATATAAAAAATCAAATAGGTAATTGTGAAAAAATAGTATATCATAAAATATCTAATAATCTATCAATTCAATTATGAATAAATATATAGGAGCACTAGCTGTTCGTACTCGGCGTTTAATCAAGGCTGGGATGGATAGGATGTCTAGGGTAGAAATGTGGCCTATTTTTTCCGTCAGGAATACATATGCAATATTTAGGTCCAATTGGTCAAGCGGTGTAGATTTGTTGAGAAAATATATTTGGGAAAGGGGATGGGTTAGAGGGGGAAGTGGAAATGTGAAAAATGAAAGGGGACTGGTCCTAAAGAATAAGTATACAAAATTAAGGTCAGATCGGTCAAACGGTACGATTTGCATGGAAAATATATTAGCGGGAGGGGAAGAGGTAAAAGGGGAGGGGGTAAATGTCACCTACGTTACCTGCCAGGTCTTAAAGCATAAGTATGGAAAATTTGAGTCGAATCGGACGAACAGTGTGGATTTGTATAGAGAACAGACAGACAGATATTAAATTTTATAGGTATAAATAAAAAACTTACCAAAAATTGGAAAAAACTGAAGTAAATGATAAACTTTAAACAGCAAGAAATACGCACCTTCTTACTGCGCGGCACGAATGAACAGAGGGCGCTAGTATTTTGGCAGGTTTTTAACTATTATTGAGGTCATGTAATACAATAGAGACTGGCCCCCCAAAGGGTGATATTTGGAATTAGGTGCGATATGTCGATTTGTCCGTACTTCCCCTACTAACAGTGTGGGTCATGTCAATTTTTTCACCGAAAATTTTGACGCTATAGCTTCTTTCCTTGTTGTTTTAAAGAAATTATTTTTTTAAAGAAAAAGTACCCACTATTCAAGTGTGAATGCAAGTGTCAGACTTTAAAATCAGGCAAAGAGAGTTAATTTCACAATTGATACATGATTTTGAAACCATTTTCGGTGATTTAGAAGCATTTTATCAAAATAATATTGATTTCGAAATCTTTAATTTTTTTATCAAATTATAGAGAATTAGAGAGAAAGTGGTCTCAATATGGACAGCAATCCAAATATGGACTAGTAGGACTTTTTGTTAATAAAATAACTGCCATCTAGTGTGTATAGAATACTTAAAAGTTTTAACTATTTTCTTATGAAGACAGTTATCTAATAGCTACGGTTAAGACAAACTGCTAAACCAATGCTTGCGTATTCAATATTGTGAAATACTTTGTGTAAGTAGTGATAATCGTGCTGTCTAAACTTACAAGGAGGTAATAGATGATATTATTTTTTTTCAATTTAAAACATGTTTTACTTGTCGAATATCATTACAAAGTAATTACCTAATGAAATTTTTATACAATATTCTTTTGAAACGCATTAAGGTTTCTTTTACTCTTAAAAAATTCATTTGTCATTTAAAGTTTTCAAAGCGGTTGGTCTAAATGTGGGCTGGTTCATAATTAAATCGCACATAGTAATAATAGCTTGATATTTGTCCACTGCATGATTGTAGCGTTTTCTCAGTTATAGATTGACTTGAACTACATACTCCAAAATATATAAAACGTGTAAATATGAAAAAAAATAAAAATATTGCAGTCGTGGTCGAAAAAACTAATAATAAATATTGATATATTTTTCTTTTATGTATTTCAGTGATAATTTTTTAATCAATATAGGGTATTATGTAGGATAGGTAAAATGTGCAAAAAAATAATTGGATCAATAAAGTACTAGCCCATATTTAGACCACAAAAATACACTTTCTTTAGAAATGTTATTATTTTATTTTTTCTTAAAAAACTTAATGCTTTATATTCCAATAAAATTTCAGATATCATTGTGAAAATACTAAATTATCAAATGAGAACCAAATAGTGACGACTTCTTTATATTTGAAGGAAAAAACTTAAAATTAAAAGTGGTAGCCCATAAGTATTTAGACCACTTCCTCTTTATAAAGCCACCCGCTGGGCCTAGCAGCAAACAATCAGTGAGAACCAATAAAAGATAAGAGAGAACAAAGTTCTATGAATTATCAAACAATTTTTTATTAATCAATTAGAAAATACATACAGAAAAATCAAATTAACGAAAAATATTTTAACTATTTTAAAATATTTTATTTTTTCGATAATTTGATTTTTCTGTGTGTCTTTTCTAAATGATTAATAAAAATTTGTAAAATAAATTTTAATTGATGAATTTTACTCCATTAAATTTTTTCTGGAATGCTGGACGGTTTCAATCTTACAGTTAGGCTATTATTGCAATATCATTTCAATTTCTCGGGAAAGTCTCAACTCATTTGAATAATAATTAAAATCACTAATATTATAAGCTCTAATGGATACTGTATATTTCTTTACTAAAAAAATATATGCTTGCATGGAATACTTATCGCATCAATATTCTTACTATTTTCAAACACAGTTAGGGAAACACCTGAGCCATGAAAAATATAACTAACTTGCTGGTGTGGAATGAGGTTTGAACCCGCGACCACTGGATCATTAGGCGAGTATCTTAACCACTACAAGTATGTCTGTTGTTAAACATTTATTTTATTTTTATCGTACAGACTTTGAACAGGTCGTCAATGACTCTGAGAGATAGTCCTAGCAAGAATTTGACTTTTTAATAATTTTTAATGAATTCTAAATAATGAACAGAAATTCTAATTGAAATTGAGAGGGTATCGCGAGCTAGATCTATCTTATTCCGAACACTGTAATAAAAAATCTACAATTTACATTTCGTATTTATACATGATTGGGTATTTTTCTTTATATAGTACAATGGAGTTCATTCTTATGCGCCTATTAAAATATAGAGGTATCATACCAGCTGCGAATTCTATGTAGGCATTCTATGTCATAGGTAGGACTATAGACGTTTCTAAAATAGTCTATTCGAATATATGAAAGAAACTGATTTTGAAAATATATACTTACAACATTAAATTTTTTTAAGATAATGTGTCGCAATGTTTAAAGTGATCCACTTAAACCAGCTTACACATGTCATAAGCCCTTGGCCCACTATGAAGATTCCCATACACGTTTCCCATATAAATAGCTTCATATCTGTGAGACTTCTAAAATTTATCTTAATTAATTAAATTAATAAATACTTGTATATATTAAAGAAAACACATTATTATTCTGAAGTTGCAATTTCAGAACAAAGTTCTGTTAATTGTTAAATAAATTTTTATTAATCAATTAGAAAAGAATACATATAAGGACGAAAATTTTTCGTTACCTTAACAAACTGCCGTGGCGAAATTGGATAACGCGCCATTCCCAGATAGAATGGAGGTCCGTTAGTTCGAATAGCGGAAGCAAGAAATATTTTTTCGTTAATTTGATTTTTCTGTATGTCTTTTCTAATTGATTAATAAAAATTTATTTAATAAATATTTTCCCTAAGGTTGGGGCTTTTAACAGAGCCATCCACAATATTTGCAGTATCTGATCGTTCCAGGTCTTTCGCGGACGCCCTCTGTTTCTACTGCCCTAACACTCGCCTCATATATTTTCTTAACCATCCTTTCCTCCAAGAAAATTTTCCCAACCAAGTTCCTGAAAATCCACCATTCCAATTGATCATGACGTTCCTGAAAAAGAGAAACGTAATAAATGCATAAATGTATTTACACATTTTAGCGAAAACATGCGTTAGTTCTGCTTTCATTAAAGCTATAGCGTCATAAATCAAAATTAAATTTAAAACTTAATTTTGACGACTAGATGTTTCATGCTATATTTCTAGATATTCTAATGTTTTTATTTCAAATTTGACCACTATTTAAAAAAAAAAAACTGAATTCACCGCTGCTTAAACAAAGATGGCTTAATTATTGAAGCAAGTTGAGGTAGGAAAATGGAAACTAGGCCTGGAAACTAACCTAACAAAACCAAATTTACGTTTCCGTCCGGGACCGCCCTCACAGATCTAAAATTTGTCACGTAGGTATATCGGTCCGAATGTTTCTGATTCCGAAGGATGCGAGAAATGATTAAAGGATATTGATGGTAACGAGGTTTCAATTTATGCAAAGATCGTAGAAATACTAATCTGAGGTTAATGAGTATCCATTTGCCTTTGCTTCATTGCTCCTTTTCCTGCATTGCTGTGTAGAGATGAATCCCGAGAGGCGATAAATCGACATCATTGAAACGTTGTGACTAAAAATGTTTCGAAACTCTTAGACGACAAGCGTAACTTTCTTTCCGTAGAAGACTTCATAGTTACAAGACGTCATAGAAACGGAATTTCAACGATATGCCTTCAAAGAGTTCTGCAATTTTTGATCAGATTACACAAGAGAGGCTCTGTAATTTTGAAAAAGTTGTGCAGGGATATGCGTCGAAAAGGAAATCTTGCGGAATATCTCCCATTCGATGTGCTTTAGTTAAGTGTGCGGTAGGTACACTTATCGCTTGTTTCAATTTCCTTACCAACACAAAAGTAATATCATTTCAACGAGTCGCAAAAAATAAGTAACTTTCGCCATTTTTGAAGATGTATTATTTGCAAATCATCATTGCTTATTATTTATCAATGATTTTGTATTTAAATTGAACTGTATTGTGTACCTTTATTTAGCGATTGTTTGGCCCAAATACAGAGCCAACGCTCAACAATTCAAAGGCCAAAGTACGCTTCAAAAGCGCAAATTACAGTACAAATTACACTTCTAAGGGCCGGTTGTTTCAAGTTGGATTAAAGTAAGCGCTCGTTTAAAGCATAGATTTTTGCGTTCTCCGCCAATCAGACGATCCGTTTTCGTAAATATCTATGCTTTAAACGAACGCTTATTTTAATCCAACTTGAAACAACCGGCCCTAAGGCAGACCCCAACCCATCTAGACCAGTTAAATTAGGTTAGGTCAGGCTACGTTAGATTAGGTTAGGTTAGGTTGCGTTTGTTTAGGTTATGTTAATTTAGGTTAGGTTAGTTTAGATTAGGTTAGGTTAGGTTGGGTTAGTTTAGGTTAGGTTAATTTAAGTTAGGTTAGTTTAGATTAGGTTAGGTTAGGTTTAACAATAAGAAAATTAAACACAAGACACGACACAATTAAACATAATAACATGAAACAAGTATTTTTTATTATTCTGCCCGATAGCTGAAGGACATTTTTTATAAGTTATAGATTTTATTTTATTATTATTTTATTTTATTTTAGCAGTATTTTTAGATTTTAAAAGAGCATTCAAAACAATAGACCGAAATATAATTGTGACGTCTTGGGACCATTATTATTTATCATACACATAAATGACATTACATCAGTACCTACTAAATAAATGTAAAATACGATTATTTGCAGACGACGCTTTAATATAGGCACATAGAGGATAGTGACCTGGAAACAGCGATCTACATCATAATTAAAGAACTGGAGGAAATATCAAAATGGCTCCAATTCAACAAACTTAAATTAAATGTTTCAAAAACAAAATGTATGATAATTGGAAGCAAAAAAAGAACAACCAAATATAATGTGAAACTAGAAAATGAGATATTAGAAATCGTAGACAGTATAAAATACCTAGGTGTAATTATAGATTCAAAACTAACATTTACAAAAAATACTGAATTTGTGATGAAGAAAATCGCAAAAAAAGTATCCTTACTTGGAAGAATAAGGAGACATATAAATGAAAATACAAATTTATTAATATACAATACGATGATTCTCCCGCACATAGATTATTGTTCCAGTATATTATTTATAAGCAACGAAGGAATGCTAAAAAAACTACAAATATTACAAAACAGAGCGATGCGCATAATACTGAAGTGTAACAGGAGAAGTAAAATAACAAAAATGTTGAATGCACTAGGACTGGAAACTGTAAATCAAATAATAATATATAATGTAATGGTCCAAATATTTAAAATGAAACATGGATTAGTACCCAAATACTTTGATGACAGGATGAAGATGAATAAGAATTTCCATTCCTACAATACAAGAGGAAGCGACAACATAAGACTACCAAAGAAAAAGAAAAACACCTCACAAAATTGTATGATGTATAAAGGTAAAAAAATCTTCGATAGCCTGCCAAAGGAAATTCAAAACATAGAGAATATAAGGAGATTTAAACTGAAGTGCAAAAATTATATTATAAAAACTTTTCAATGATTAGATGGAATGCAACATGTCCAAGTGAAATCATGTATTAGCCGACACAACATTATGTGTGGAACTAAATTATTTAGATAAATAAATAATGCCCGGTCAATATAATTATTTCAACATTTATTATCATATTGCCCTATCATATTGGGCATTTTTCTAACTGTCCGGGCATTATAAATAATGTCATATGAATCACTTGGTCCACAACATTTGCTCTTCAATGGTGCGTGTGCACATATGAGACATTGATCTCTCGTCCCAAAGTTAGTAAACGTTAGTAGTTAGACGTTAGTAGTTAACGTTAGTAGTTAAACGTTAGTAGTTAGAAAACGTTAGTAGCCGAATCGTACAAACGATAGTAATATATAAGATTCAATTCCGTCATTCTGCTAATGATTCTATACTGTCCTTTAGGTTACTTATGATATGAGTCTCAAAGACAACTCTTATCCATGTATAGATACACGATATACCTGATCGAACCAATCTTAAAATAACCCAAACAAAAGTACCTACTAGACGTCATATATACATTGTTTGATTTAAGAGAGACAATCGAATTAGTATGTGTAACCCGTACGCAAAACGCACATTATTTCATTGTGTTGGTGTTTATAACACAACGAAACAATGTGCCTCGTACCAACATGTGTATAGGTGGTGCTGCTTATACGCACGGCTTACATATACTAATTCGATTGTCTTTCTTATATGGAAAGAGGTCTACGCCTGGAAGGTTGCATCGCACGGCAAAGGAACATTTAATCCGAGTCATAAAAATTTGGTAAATAATTGCACATTCCCGAGAGTGAGCGGAAAATGACAGATGGTATGATGAGTGATACTAAACATGAAATAATTTCATTATAATAAAAGTTCAAAAATATTTTAATGAACTTTTTTACATGTTCCTAACAAAGTTTTATACGTAGAAATATGAGGGCCAGCATTATCAAAATACGAGTAGGTATGACTAAATTGACACAGTTTAAAAAAAATGTATAGCCTTGCAGTGGCCAAAGACTACAATAGGTATTCGAGTTATTACGTAAGACACCAGTGTAAACTATTTTGTAAGAATACAGAACACCTTCACACCAAATTATTCATAAATTAGTTGTTCAGATATGATTGCAGTTTATCTTACTAATTAAAAGAAATCCTTTCTCGAGTGAAATATTAAATCAACATAATTTTAATACCTAGAAAAATCTAATAATATGTACACATATTTCACCGCATCTTACGGCAATAATGATGTGTAGTTTGCTTCTCTGTAGGTGTGACGTCTGTAGTACATACGCACTTCATATTTGTATTGGGTGTACGCTCGGCCAAGGTAAAGCGCCTCGTCACCAACTGTTAGAATCTGCAAGACTACACCTGATTTCAGAAAACTCAACTTCCGCTCCGCACACCAGGATGACCGATTTATTTGAGGTAAATAACACTATAATTTGGCTTCTTGTTTTTACTGACAAGAGTTGACATAATCATTTCGCAATAATTATTTACTGACATCGAACTGATATTACCATACCTACTACTGTATGGAATGGAGGCTTGAGTACCCCCTACAGAAGAGTCTGGAAATGTTCCACCAACGATTCCTTCGCTGCATTCTACAGATCCACTGGAGCGACCATATATCTAACGCAACTGTTCAGCATCGCTCTAAATGTCAGCCAATTGAGGACATGATCATGGGCGATCACAGACCCGAGAATCGCTGAGCCTATGTGGAGCACCCGAGAATTGGAAGCAGCTGGCACAAGATCGTGTGAGCTGGAGGAGAGTTTGCTCTCGGGCTGATGGTGTTGCGGCGGCCAGACGAATAAAAAATGAGCAGCGAACCGCTTCCTATGTGAAGTATGCGGGAGAGAGTGCGCCTCTCGAATAGGGCTATTTTCTCATCGCAAAGCTCATGAGGGGCGCAGTAACAACTAAATCAGAATGGCGAGGGGATCCTCGATCTCGAGGCCCGGCTACAACAACAACAAATGCATTTTTATTGGTAAATATAAACGAGTGCTGCAATGCAAATTTTATGGTTTTTCAATGATGTCGTCGCTCTAACTAGCTTTTAGAATTCGACGAGTAGTACAAAGATGATATAGTATAACAACGTAGGTTAGAGTCATTACAGTTGTAGAAGTTTTTTTATATCTTTTCTTTACCGAGTATTTTAATATACCTATGTGAGTTTCGCTTACAGGATTCAGTAGGTCAGCTTTTTAAATATTTTTTTTATATACATACCTACTCTTCAGTTAAAGATTCTGGAAATAAGTGTGACGAAGTATAATGAAACACTCGTACAACCAGAAATAACTAGCGGGTTAAAATCTACGATAACTAATTATTTAACCGGAGAATAGAGGAGGTTAAAGTACTTGGGAACCGAACGAGACATGTAGCGAGAGCGGGTGTTGCGGACTTTCGAGACATATGAGGCCGCTAAAGAAGAAAAAGAAGAAGTTTTACAGAACCTTCTTAAGTTTCAATATGAAATAATGTCAATTCAGATATTCTGAAACCGTTCTCCAGTGTACGCTGTAAGTATGCTACATATTTAATCGTGAAGTATGAAGTACCCAATCGAAGCGTGCCTCAAATATTTTATTAATTTTATTACATAAACTATTTCTGCACTGCGGTGCCGCGCGTTTTTTGAAATATCAATATTTGAGGAGTCGCTGGCGGAGCCCGGCCCCGGCCCCGGCCCCCGGCTGCGCCCCCCTGTCGCGGGGGGCAGCGCCTGTCCTGCGAGCTGCGAGGTGTTAATTGGTAACGGAAACAGTAAACAATGGAACATGGGACTGGACTGAAATCGTTTCAGTCCAACCTACCTACCGAGCGCTCGGCTATTTGTTAAGATGGAAGTGTTGACCGACCGCCGTAACCGCCGAGAATATTCAATTATTTCTGTTTCCGACAAATTAATAATCTATCCACACACACGCACCTATTCCGCACTGAGATGGATTACACATTGATACCGCAATCATTCTGTCGTCTTTCGGTTTTATGTGACCTAATCTTAATTAAATGTGATAAACCATCATGAGTAGCAGTCCACAACATCTGTGGAAACTAAAAATAGGGTCTGTAAAGATGTCGCTGTGTGGTTTAAGCAGAGTCGGAGTCGTCAGAATCGGCCAACTCTGGCTACTTTTTCTAAAATTAGTTATAATACATGGTATATGGTTTGTTTAAATACTACGCATGTTATACTTCTTCATAAACTAGCTACCTCTATTGACTGCCCTTTGAGCCTTTCACACTGTAATACCAACTCCCGACAAAACTATTTTATATATCGCTCGTCTAATTTGTTCAACACTATATTCAGCGACTTGGATCTCTTCAATTCATCAATCTATGAATCTAAAACTCTTGGATATTCACCTCAGTCATAAAACTTTTTTTTCTCTTTTTTAATCCATCTTTTTTCTTTTGTCCAGACTTCATGTAAGTAATTTTTATCTTGAATGTTTCTTTAATTCATCTTTTTTCTTTTGTCCATACCTCATTTATGTATATGCAGATGTATTTATCAGATATCTTTATGCTATATAGCTTTTCCACTTCTTTTTCTTCTTATCTCTTCCCTTTTTTACTAAGTAGATCTGTCCTTTCCTATCCATTTCTGATTCCTCTTTTCCCTTTAATTCTTTGACTTTCGTAGTTTGTTCGTAATTTAAAAACTTCACTTTTTTTTGTATAACTGATGTTATTATTGCTATATGTTAATATATAACATATTTACTCTATGGAAACTTATGTAATATGGTCTCTATACTATGTAATAATCATGTGGTATCTGATTTTTATATGTACTGTTAGTTTCCCATGAATAAATAAAATAAGTCTGAGGCGACAGGCAATCGTCAATAACGTATGAATGTGCATACCAGTTACCTACTTTTGTAGGAATGGTCATTCTTTCGCGAATTTATGTAATCGATTGGTGCTGCCTCTAAGATCTGTGTATGGAAATGTTCTTTGTTTCTCTTTCTATTTAAAATTTAAAGTCGGTGTCGACAGATTTTTAAACGCTTCATTTACGCTTCACAAACGTTTAAAGCTCTGTTAAAAACCGTATTCACAAATTGTAACACTTTTTCAGCCGTGCGGTAAGAAATCTGCGCTTGCGACGTTTTGCCTCGCATTGCCCTAATGCAAGATGGCTGTTCAGTAGAGTACAAAATTTTCAAAAAACAAGCAAATAAATACTTAAGTGTATTTACATATCCGCCCTTTCCCTGTTTTTCCTGAATGTACTTATAAAATAATATACAAGTAAAGTTTTTTAGCAACGCTAATTTGAAAATGTTTAGGTACTTCGGCTGTTTTCGTAGGTTTTTGCGAACTTGACGCAAAAAGCGCATGTTCATACTATATGCCCACCAACACTTTAAGGGGGAATACCTACCTAGAAATTTCGGAAAAATGTATTTTTAAATTTTTGCATTTTCTTAAAGCCTGTGATCAGTGTCTGATGAAAATTCAAAAAAATAACAAAGTTATAGCTGATAATAGTGGCATTCCTTTGTTGATTACGCGCCGCGCAACACGGCGCCGCGCTACATGCAGGTAGCTGCCAGCCGGGCTCTTTCATAATATAAACTTTATACATATTTTTATTATATTTGTGAAGAGTGCTCGATGATATGGGAATTCATAACAAGATGGTGGACTTATATTATAGACCTGGAATCGATGATTTTATGTAAGTTGAAAAATTTCGCAATTTATTCACTACTCAATTTTCAAACACGTTTTACTCAAAACCGTGTTTTAAATCAGTGAAGAAAATATCTCGGCATTTATTGATTATTTTAATTACTCAAATTACAGATTAACTTGAAATTTCTAATGCTTATTCTATACATGATAGTTTTTTTATCGGTGTAATAAACCCGAATTTTTCCCTAAAAACGCTATTTTAAATTCAAACGCTCGCCATTTTATCAAAAATAGATATTTTCAAAATCTCCTAAATTATAGTGTCAATTTTGATACTTTTTGTTTTTTTTATTCTGATGATTATAGATGAAATGGGAGTGATCACCGCGGAGGATCTTTTTTTCAGCAGTCGACAGAACCCAAAATTTTTCCGCCAATGTTAGATATTTTTTAATAATTTTTTAACATATTCATAAAAGTATGTTCTTTAATGTGAAAATGATAGCAATATCATAATTCATATACATTTCCTTAAAAAAATCACATAAATTGCCTTCAGAAAAACATCAGCTGTGATGCACACAAGATCTCGTAAGATAACTAATGTATAAAATATACCGAATGTATTGTCTATGAAAGAAAAGGTTCGTAAAATAAATATGAAGTGTATGATTTTCAAAGTTTTTTCAGAACGTTTTATAACAGATACGTACAACACAATTGTTTAAACCAATTTAAATAGCAATGTGGTATTAATGGATAACGCATTCCGATAGACATTTGAGCGGATACGAGTAGGTATATTATATAATAACGTCTATGTCTGGCGTTTATTCATCTTTTTTTTAATTTCGAGCAGACTTAGAACACGTACAAATCTAATCGTACAAGAATTGTACCTATGTAGAAGCAACAAAAAATTGTTATTAGCTTTCGTTGAGGAAAACATTCCGTTAATAATAATAATAAGTAAAAGAAAGGAGAACTGAGTAAACGTTTTTTAATAGTAATTTTTATGGAACTTAATTTTTTCTTACATTTTCAGTTTTTTTAAACTTCTCTTAACCTATTTTGGTGACACATTAAAATTAATTTAAATAAAAAACATGGCACAATACGAGAACCGGAATCATTTTTCTGTGCAAAAAACACTGTGTAAAACATATACGTTTTAAAATATTAATTAGGGCCAAATTAATCATTTATTTCCAATTCATATTGCTTCTGATTTGGTATTTTTTGTATGTTTTACTACGTGACCTACGCGCTGTACCACAAAATACAATTATTTTTTATGATATCGGTGGCGTAAGGCACCATAAAAAATTGTATTTCTCTTTAATTATTATTAAGTGCTGAAATAACAACGCCAAAACAGTAATCTTGTTATCTTCAGAATACGGCAGAGTGCATGAGAATTTTTTCAAAATTATGCGTTACGGTTTTATTTGTTTTCTCATATTATTACATTGAACAAATTGAACAAATGAAGTAACGATACCAAAAGTAACAAAAAGGCAAAGAAAGAACCATGACTGAAGGAAATCCGCTAATACCCACGGAGTGGGTATTAGCGGATTTCTGATAGGATTTCGGATTATTGATAGGACAGTTTTCTTTAAAAAGATCGTCAATTTGAAAATTTCATCAACTTCTGGAATAAATAAACAAATTTAAAAAAATATATAAATTAACTAATTCCGCTGAATATTATTCGGTCTACTGCGAAAAACGTGCATAGAATAGTTTCTCTAAAAAAATAATATACCTACCTACACAACTACCTATCTACAATATAGCCACATTAATACATTTAAAGGGAAAATAAAACAATGTATGTAATATGTAAGATTATTTTCAAATTTCCCTATACGTGACCAGATAGACGATTGTATCTGTGTATGTAAGAATTGGGGTTAGTCTGATGTGACGTTAAGTTTTCTACTTTTTACAATCTAATTCATTTTTAATTATATTATGTGTAGGGCTTAGTCTGCTCTAGGACGTAATGAATATAATATATGTAAAACTATGTACAGTAGAACCTAGTTAATTTGAAATTCAAGGGACCCAAAAGAAGCATTTCGAATTATGCAGAACCCCGTTAATACAAGGTACAAAAGAACGATGCGAATGTGAAATTCGCCAAAAATTAAGAAAAAAGCCATTAATTTTATGAGAAACGTCTGTATTTTTGCATATTCTAAGAAGTCATTTTGAAGACACAATATTTATTGTCCTAATACAAAGATCCCGACATTTTTATTACTAAAGTATCCGATATTGACATATTTGTTGTTCTCACTTGCGAAAATAATCGAAATATTTTTTTCAATTTTGTCAAATTTCAGAAAAAATTCGAATTATTTGACCTAAAATGTATTAATTTGTGGTGAACTGGATGTAAAATTTGGAACAACGAATTACCGGGGTTGTCGAAGTGTTCGAAAAATTTCGTATTATGGTGAATTTCGAATTAGCGGGGTGTTACTATATATAACATCTGGCTTCTTAACTTTGGGTGGTGCTTCTTGAATAATCCAAACATCTCACCGTGGAAAAATCCCGTAATTAACGGATGTCTCCCAGAAGCCGTCCCTCTTCTGAGTTCTGGGTTATGCGTATTTTTACTTGGTCTCGATTTATTGATCATGTGATTATCATGAAAATGGCAATGTCCTCAGTGATTTTATACGATTTAGCTTCTACAATTGATTGCAGTGATTAAACTTAGTTTTTCATATCTTATGAAATAGATTATTAAAAATATTACTGCTGTAAGTCCAGAGCTAAAAGGTTGCATGTGGGTCGCACGGTAAAAGCTGGCAGGCCGAGCAACCTATTAATAACAACAATTATTTTTGAATCGTCTCTATTGCACTGATAATAAATGAGCGAGACAGAATTTTGTTGTTGCCTCAACATGGCAGCGTGCCGGGCGCCTATTCATATACACTCACCTAATCATATAGACTGTATTGGTACCAGCCTTTACCGAGATTCTTGCACTAATTTAATTCGTATGTAAAAGATATTGACGATTCACTCTTATTAGAATGGGAATGGTATTGAAAGCTGTGTAATAGTAATACAATAATAATATATTTATTATAATAATATATATTAACTGGCCCGTGGTCCAATAGGCACGACAATTACAATACATAAGCTTGTCATACCAGAGGTTCCAGGTTCGATTCCCGGTGAGATCACTGTACATCAATGTGATTTGCTTAAGTCCTCTTCTCAAGGCTTTGTGAAGCGTTACATTAATCGGGCCTCATGGCCTGTTGTAGCGCTAAAAAAGATATTTAAATAATATAAGAGGTGTTTAAGTAATTTTGGTCGGTATGAAATATTTTTATTTAATTGCGGTACCTACCTGAGGAGTTGAACAAATCTGGCTCCTTAAAGTGCAGTTGAGGCTCGTAGAAATAATATTTAGCATTATTTTATTTGTTGTTATATTTATTTTATTTTGTGTAAATACATGGCCATGAAGCCTTTTAAGGTAGACATTGCAAATAAATATTAAATTCACAGAAATAGTAAAAAAAAGAAAGTGTTGGATTAGAGAATAATATACAAAATAATAATACAATGCAAAATGCAGTACATAGAAAAATACTATAAGTACACAAAAGTTTTGAAAATATCAAACTTGTACATAATACAGGCAAAATCAGACAGTAGATTCTAATAATATAATCATTGGGTATCTTGCAGACCATTGAGAAACTAAATGTAGAGAAAATAAACCACATGTATAAAAAAGAAAGGAGCACAAAATAGACAAGAAATCAAATTAAAAACCAATGTAATTATTAACAAATTAAAAATACGATTTAATTCATAGGAAGAAATTTTTAAATCAACGAACGTTTGTCTCATCTCACCTTCTTCCCCTCGTCCTAGTCGGGTCGGGGACCCACTGCATCGACAAGGCGCCTCTATTCGTCCCTGTCTTGCGTTGATTGTGCAGCCTCCGTCCATTGAATTCCCATCATTTCCTCAAACAGTTTCTGGAGTTGCCTCGCCCAACTGTGTCTGGGGCGGCCCACTGGACGTCTTCCCTCTAGAATCGCACTCAGTATTTTCGTAGGTATTCAGTCATCAGACATTCTTAGTACGTGCCCAAGCCACGTCAGTTGCGATATTTCTATGAAGCGTAGCAGTGGTTCATTGTTTATATCGTCTCGGATCGTAGAGTTTCTTATTCGATCCGATTTCGTTACCCCTGCCAATTCTCTCAAGTACTTCATTTCTTCAACATATAAATCATCTGAATATCTGACAGATGACATGACTGTGTAATCTATTTATAAGTGAGTTTAAAATATAATAGGTATTTCCAGATAGGTAGTCAATGAAAAGTGATGCCTAGGAGATCACGAAAAAACATGATACATTAAAAAGTGAGATTTAGTTATCTGTCTGAGTAAATCTAAGAAATCTATTTTACAATTAGCTATTTTATTAGGAAACATCATATCGTCTGTCTTTTCAAATGTGTAATGCTGGAATTTTGAAAAAACATATTATGATTCTGCAAAACGGGTTTGCATTCGACAGCTGCAAAAGGAAATTATATTCGATTGGTATAATATTTTAACGTTTGTAAATAAAATAATTTTGATTAAAAACTGCCATTTTGAAAGCGGTCGCCTCGCTCGCCGCAGTGTTTGCTCCCGCTATTTGCGTAGTTTGATTTTTTACTCGAATTCCGTCCGTCGCGTCGCTGTCCGCTTTCTGGAGGCAAATAACTATTTATTACCCAGTCATCATTTTCGACAGGAGAAACTTTTGCGTAAATTATTCCACTCACGGTTTTAAATTACCTCTTTGCCTTCACCGTACACATCTAAAGAATAATCTTAAAACACACATCGGCAATGATAAAAGAGTATAAACTATACGTATAGATATATATAGTTATAGATGTATTTGAGAAAACTGGGGTGGGTGGTGGCATCTTTATCAGCGGAAAAAAGGTTTCCAATCTCATGTATGCTGATGACACAACACTCATGCCAGATCAGAAGAAGAAAAGGCCGAACTTCTCCATAGAATTGAAGAGAGCGGGCGTATGGTTCTTGAGATAAAACCATAGTTAGAACCAAAAACATTAACTAAAGTCCGGCTTGGAGACTGAATGACTTGAATCTCGTTCTGAATCAGATAATAGTTGTTGTGAAACTGAAATTAATATATGAATAGGTAAAGCTGGATTATGCATTTTTTAAAATAGAGATGTGAACACGGAATATGCATTGCATCAATATTCTCACTATTCCCAAACTAAGCTCAAAGCCAGTGCTATGAAAATAGGACTAAAATGCTGGTGTCCTGGAATGGGGCTCGATCCAGCGACCACCAGATCACTAGGCGAGCGCCACGACACCAACAAGCCACCCAAGCTGCGAATTTGCAAAAATAGATCCATTGCTTTAACCACAAAAATGGGTCTAGTTAAAGTCTGTTGTTTTTTGGTATGCCTCTACGGAAACATGGACCTTAAGAGCAAGTGAGAGAATCTCTTTAACTTAACGTATTTGAAATGAAACGCTAAAAATCCCTAGAATCATGATAGACTATCTACTATCTGTCTAAGACGCATTCTCAAATTGTTCTTGTATGTCGCCCGCAGAGAGGACGGTTGCCTGGAGAAGCTGTAGTAGTATAGGTGGAAAGCCAGGAAAGCACTCAAAAGATTAACCAGATCAAGGCCGTTTCTGGCTATCTGGCTGCTATAAATGGAGGAAGATTGTTAAGAACAGCAGCAGATCAGCAGTATTGCATCAGCCGACCACACCCCTGGGTCACGACACTCGCGAATGAGGCAACCGACTGGAGAAGATGAAGAAAATTTATGTCCACACTACATGAACAATAAAAAAACATCAAATATATTAAAACAAAGTACGCTGATATCTAAACTATCAAAAATTATCATAAATAATTAATTTTATTGTCATGTTATCTAGTTGCTTGAAATTTAGATTTTTTTAAAGTATACAAAAAAATAAGAGCATGTAAGGTACTGATACTACTGATACACATGCTCATTAGTGGCACGTGAGCATGCGCAGTATTGAGCTTCTTGAGCCATTGCTATTTAGTAGCATGTGTGTACGGACATTGCTAGTAATGAGCATGCTCATTTGATTTACGGCTGGAAGGGGTATCTTTTGAGCATGTGTGAACAGGCTTGCTTATGAGCATGCTAATGTCATTCGCTCGTATCGATTATCAATGCGATCTTCTCAGTCCGCGACAGATGAAACAAATATGGCGCGTTGGGGAGATGACAAAACATTACTTTTCGTGGAATCACGAATATCGGTGGAATACTCGGTCACCGCTACGTAAAAATAATATAGCAAGACAAGCAATAATGTTTATGAAACTTTATTAAAAGACATGAATGATTCAAATCTTATAATAAAAATTAGAATAACTAAAATCAAAAATGTGCAGATGGAAATTCGGGAAATTTTTTGATTTATTGGTTCACTTGAATTTCCTTTTTCAGTTTGCAAAGTTTCCATTTTGAACGAGAGCGTCTCTATGCTCAAAAATAAGCATGTGTATCAGTACCTGCAGGTACTAGATAATTGTCCTACGTCTGCTTTTATTCGCATTTGCAATCTGTAGAATACTCGCGTTCAATATTTGTCTTCCACAGGCGCTGTGATAGTCATAGATTTTTACTTTACTCGACTGTAGATAATAAATTAACACATAAATTAAAAATAATTAATAGCTAGAGTACCTACCTAAGCTGTGGCACCTACATAAAATATACAAATCGTTTTATAATACTTTGATGAATAATATAAAAAATAATAATAAATTGATGGATGAATAAAAATAATTAATTGATGACATTATTTTAAAATTATTTTTATATGTACGTTCAAACAAACAATAGGGAAGAGGGGAAGGGCGTGAAAGAAGCCTATATATAGCAGTGGAGAGATGAAGGCTGAAGAAAACAATAACAGTTCTAAGAAAACAATTACTGGATTTTGTCCACAGAGCAATAATCATTAATTAAGATAATTTATAGAAGTCTCGCAGAGACGATGCTATTTATAAGGGAAGTATGAATGGAAGTCTTTTATAGAGTGGCTACAGGAGTTATGACCTGTATTAGGTGGCTTAAGTAATCACTTTACATAATGTATGTTCGCCAATTCCAGCGTAAGAACATCCACACATAATTTTTTTTAAAGTTGTATGTTCGTTCTTTATCTATCTTCTTTCAAAAAACTGAAGGGACTATGCTATAGTCATCTAATTATCTAAAGTTGAAAATTTGTAATTCCTGTATCATATTATACACAGATCTCGTCGCTGGTAATGATGCCTCTATATTTTTAAAATGGAGTATCAGACAATAGTCTTTTTAATGAATATATTATTTCTTCCGAATTATTTAACGTATACACTAGAATACGACAGAAAATCATTATTTTTCTCATTAAAAATATAGAGATATTAAGCAAGGTATATTATAGCTGTCTCATAGAGACATAGACGAAGATTTACGACCTGTAGGGCTGGCTTAAGTGATCACTTTACACAATATAATGTTCACCAATTCCATATTGTGTAAAGTGATTACTTAAGCCAACCGCAAGGTAGGTCGTAAAGTCCTGTAAATACCCAAGACAATTTTCTTACCTACTTTTACATATAAAAAATAGCTTCGTCTCTATGAGACATGTATTATAAATCTTGTTTTTTTTTTACATTTAAAAAATAGCTTCGTCTCTATGAGACATGTGTAATAAATCTTGATAATTTTTGTGCCAAAAACAATTCAAAACACAGTGAATATAAAGAAGTTTAAACAGGAGTCCAAATTTCTTTTTATAAAAACTTTTTAATGACTGGATTATGGAATGCAATACATTTAACTGAAATCATGTATTAGTCCACACAACATATGAATGGAGCTAAAAAATTAAGATAAATAAAATAAATAAATGTCTCCCTGGGGATAAAAAATGGGATACGTAAAAGTGTGTGTGTGAACTTATTTACACACGTCAGAAGTTAACTTTTTTGGCACAAATAAAAAAACCCGTATTCAAACAATATTAAAACAACAACTACACAAATGTAAAAATTCCTATACATTTCCACGACGATATCAACTTCCTTTGATGTTTCTCAATTCACGTGGTCGTCTTCTATTAAAAATCTGATGCCAAGAATCGCGTAGTTACAAGATTTTACCACCGGACGTTTCCAAACTGACATTCGCAAACATCAAACGCAGCTGAACGCAGTCAAACATCGACAATAACATGAAATATAGAAATCCGTACGAGAAGTTCCTTTTTGGAATTTCAATTATGCAACTAAAATCCTAATACAATAAAAAGTTATAATTTTCAATTCAACAACCAATCATTCGTCAGCTTTTGAATTGAGCATCGTTTCGATTGGTAGGTACTCGATTCAAGATGATCGACAATACATTTTTTACATTACTGGAACACTATTTGAAGTGAGTAAATTTTTGACAGTTACGCAACAACCATAAACAATATATAAAATATACACATTTTAGTCTTTTTGACGGCTAACTTCTGGTGCGCATGGATGCTGAAAAATACTAAAAATTCACTCATGCTACTCTATGTGCTATACGCGCATTTCATTTCCGCTATGTGCTATAAAAAAATACTCTAAATGCACCAAAAAAAGTTTCTATAACTTCTGAAGTATAAAAAAGTTTAGAATTTTTTATTTTCCCACCAAAAGTTGATATTGAAAATCATTGGAGAAAATTCATATTTCTAAATAATCACATTTAAAATTCAATAATTAAAAGTCCCTAAAATTCTAGTTAATCAGCGTTCTATATGAATAATAAATTAAAGAATTGTATACATTTTAAATAAAAAGGATAAGGATGAAATCTATGAAAATGGGGAATCATAAATTAATTTGTAATGATTGCAATCATATTATAAACATTAAAAAATAAAACGCTTTGTCTAAAATAAAAAGGTAAAACTTGTAGAAATTTTGATATAAAAATTAAGGAGAACTTAAGATGTTTAAAGATGTAGTAATAACTATTCTGATTTTTGTAATCATCGTTTAGAAACAAACCGATCTTTTGATATTATATATATATATATAATATCAATAAGGGTATACAAAATTTACATACAAATAACATAGGATTACAGTGAGATAAATTATACATTTTAGAAATTAGAAAGTTAATGAAATAAAAATAGAATATTATAAATAACCAAATCCTTTTTGCAAATAGTTGCCTTTTAAGTTCGTTCTCACACCAGTTCTCACTAAGTTATTCATCTACCACATATATATTTAATTTTTATTTTTGTTAATGTCTATACATACTTCTGCATATACTATACATACTCTGGCTGCATGAAAAGGGAAGGAAACATGTCCAAAACCTATTAAAAGCCATGATATAAACTAAATTTGAAAAATACTAATCCTACAAGAACATTTACTTTCATCTTTTTAAAAACTTTTAATTGTTTTATTTTATTTTATATTTTTTTATTAAATATCCTATTCAGATCATTTTTTTCCTTTGTCTATAATATAATTAATTTACATCATTATTAAATTGTAAACATTTAATTATTACTATTACTTAATTTTAATTGGCAATAAGATTGATTCACAAATGTTATATAAATAATAAATATTCTTGAACATTATACTACTGGAAGAGCACTGTCTGCTATAATACAGTAAATTACTAGTGTAGCAGGCAGGGCGTCAATCAAATCAATTTAGTGTTTACTTGCTGCCAAGACACTCAGCAACAATGAAAAAAGCTTAATTTAATTTTGTAAACACTGTAAACATTGTAAACATTTGTAACATTGAATAAACATCGAATTGAATTGAATAAACTTCAAATTTATTTTTTTTAGTCTACGTTGTATCCCGATAAACGCCCCGAAATATATTGATAGTTCAATAAATAGTGGTTTTACACAAAATGTTTTCTTTTTGTTAATATGTACTAGGTAGGTATATTTAAACTTTCCAAATACATAAACGCACTAAATTTAATATATATAGATTTCTATAAATACTTTAAGCATCATTTATTTTAGTTTTAGTATCGCTAGTTGCTATTATATTTTATTGAAAGGTTCTATGTTTTGCGCAAAATGTTTATTTTTACATAAAAAGGGTTATATTATCGGCACTGATAAAATTACACATACCGTAAAATTACTTAAACATCTTTCTTGTTTGTTTTCCATTCATAACTATTTTTTCAAGATTATGATTTCTAGGTAGGACTCGGACCTCCCGCGCAGGCTGTGGCGCTTAAGGGAATCAATTGCCGTATAGTAAATACTTACAGAGGTGAGGTGGGAAGTACCATAAAGCAAAAATCGGTATTTTTTGTGAAAATGTTTTCAAAGTTAATGTCGTACCTACGGCGTACCCAATGACTGCTAGAGTCATTCACGTTTTTATTCTCCATTCACAAATATGACGGATGTTACATGCATGTCAGAAGTCGTTAGTCTCTTACTACAATAATAGTAGCTAGACCTCTGTCTATTTAAGAAAGACAATCAAATTAGTACGTGTAAGCCGAGTGTACGAGGCATATTGTTTCGTTGTGTTGGTAGTTATACCTACCCATAAACACCAACACAGCGAAACAATGTGAGTCGTACGGTGGTCGTACGCACGGCTTGCACCTACTAATTCGATTGTCTTTCTTAAATGGAAAGAGGTCTGGTCACCACATATTTTTCAATGTTAAAATTATAAATGATTAAATAAATGGAAGTGGGCTAACCTAACTAATTAAGATACCTTAACCAATTAACCGTAAAATAAACGTCATCAAAGATAATTTTAGAATTATTTAAATGGCTAATTTACAAGTTAGAAGCGGCACAAAACTGCGACGCCGCCTTACGCTTTAACAGATTTGCTGAACAAAGCGGTTGACGTCTGGGCTAAGTAAAACTTGGCGGACTACTTATATTTATTTATATTGGTTTAGTTTATATAAGTATAATAGAATCTACCACAATGTCAAAGGAAAATTTGAATACAAAATATTTCTAACAACATAAACCTAACTTAATGTTAGTTATTTAGCGACCGAGTGTAGTGTTTTTTAAAGCTTACGCTTAGCGAAAGTTTTCTTTTAATTTATACTATTTACACGAAGCTTGGTACTATAAACATACCTATTGAGACATAGTGTCAATACTCAACGCTTGTGTAGTAGGTAAAGGGTCTAGATTTTTAATGTAATTAAGTGAAGTTTTCATTTCGAAGTAATTTTCCTAAAACTATCAAGATCAAATTTTTTTTCAAACAAAAATTTTTTTAGATCGAATGCCTAATTCTCTTTAAGGCACGAATTTTATTTAAAGGCTAACCCATAGCAGTATTAGATGTAAAATTATTTATGTAAAAAAGGGGTGTATGATTTCTCGAAAATCGGGCAGGAATTAAGAGTATTTCAAGTCGATATTTATAGTGAAAGAAATAATACTTACGTCAGCAGTCAGTCGACAATTTTGTAAAATTGGAAGAACGCGAGATCTGTTTATCTAACTCATCAGTATATTCCGAATACTCTTTTGTTTGGTGACAGCCGCTAGGTGGCTACAGTCAGTATTTCCGTAGAATCTATTTTTCAATATTGAAAATAATTTGAATACCTAATATACGTTGAGACACAACTCTATAGCCACTTGGCGACGGATTTCGCAGAAAATTTCACAGAATAAAGTGGTTTGTGCATTAGCTAACTAGTATAAATTTCGGTTAATATTTCCTGTATTTTGTGTGGATCATCCTACAAATAACATTTTTAGGAAAGAAACAAAGAATTTTACGAAACACACTAATTATTATTATTTTTAAAATAACGATTTGGAATAACAGTAAATTCAGATGCATAGGTAATAATGTTTAAAATTTTCAACTGCTTTTCGCCCAGCGCAATAAATTCATGATTCGTGAATTCAGTCCAAGACTGAATAAAATATTCATTAATACCAATTTTAACGAATACCTACATCCGAAATTAGAAAATATTTGCAAAAAAAAAATCTAGTACCCATACAAACAATCAAAGAAAATATGAATACAAAATTTGAAACAATGACATCCTCAAAATCTTTATATAATTTCAAAATACCAAAATGTAACAACAAACATATTAACAAAATTATATATATTTAGGAATAAAAAATGTCAATCGTCTCATTACTGAAATTAAGAAGATAACTGAGATCAAACAAATAAAAAAGAAGTTAAACGAACTCTACAAAAAATAATTAAAAATTTAATCTTTTTTTAAACTCATGTATACAAAATAAGTAATTACGTAAAAGAGTAAGTCCCTCTCCTAAAACAAGTCTCTTTTTGGTGAGGTGCAGAGAAAAAAATTAATTATTGTTTTAATGGGCTAGAATAAAGTAAAATGTAATAAACCGTAAGTTATATTAAAAAAACACATTTCGTACAAAAAAATATATAAAAGAGGTACAAGTATTTGAAGATTCTATCAATTAAAATTGACAAACTTTTAAGAGGCATATAAAAAGTATTGAGATTAATACAGCGGTTACCTTCCAATAGACGCATTGCCGAACCATAAAATCAATCTCTGATACATTGTTAGGAGCTGTAATAAGCCAGAGATCTTTAAACGGGCTACCTTTAAATTTGAAATATAATTTGATTGATTGAGTGATTGATTACTACTATACATTTCGAGAGGTCTCATATATGTACCTCTTAGTCGTCTGAGGTGAAAAGAGCTCGCGAGCTGCAAGTCCACGTTGTCCAGTAGTTGTCCAGGATTCTTCCGAAAAATTAACGAATCAAGTAAACAGGATACTTCTTACGTAAGGTGGATTTTTATATTTTCAAATAGGATGTGAGTGCATACGAATAAATCCAAAAGGAAAAATCACTAACATACATGACTTGTACTTTGTCATTAGTTGAGGTGTGCCACGGATCAGCAGCATCATCAAACTCTTTAATAACTATAGTCGTTTTACTGAACAAACATTTAAAATTCCTTTTAACCTAAAAGTTACTCGAAAATATGTGTTTTCTGACAAACAATTTTTGCAAAATTTTCAACTGCTTTTCGCCCAGCGCTATAAATTCATGATTTGTGAATTCAGTCCACGACTGAATAAAATATTCATTAATACCAATTTTAGCGAATACCTACATCCGAAATTAGAAAATATTTGCAAAAAATACATGCATCCTCTTCCACCCACAAAGGCTCCTTGCACGTCCCATACCTTTTCTTTCGTCATCGACCTTACTCTTTCTATCAAAATTCTTCCATAAAGTTTGCCAACCGAGCTTAAAAGGCTGATTGCCCTGTAGTTCCCGCATTCCAATCTCGACCCTTTACCTTTGTAGAGATGCATGATAACTGCTCTCCTCCAATCCAAAGGGGTGTGGCTCTCCTTCAAACATTTATTAAATAGAGTATGAAGCCACGGAAAGAAACAGAAAAAAGGATAAACTTAAAATATTTTATATGACACCATAAATTAGGTTTTTATTCTTATTTATTTAATTCAATAATTATAGCTAACAAACTAACCACCATGCCGCTTTTCAGAGGAGTAGAAGAAAGCATAGAACGCCACACTCATTTGTCCTGGCACAAAACTTTTGCTTCGTTCACTTTCATACATCTTCTCAAGCACACTGTAGTATCGTTATTGTGTAGTGTTCAATAGTTATGATAAACAAAAAATTGCATTACAAAAAAGTACATAACAAATGGGTACAAAAAAATTACATAGGTGGTTTGGTCGTGCTGAAAAATCGAATGAGGAAAGACTATTAAGAAAGATATATGTCATGTCACAAAATGAAAGGTAAACAAAGAATTGCCATATCAAAGGAAGTAACGGATCCCAGTATCAAAGGGAGTCCACCAACTGTAAACTTAAAACTAGATATTATTTCACTTTCCTAAAGTTTGAGTACAGCTGGAGCGCTGAGCCTCCGGCGGTATTGAAACAGTAGCATCTTTGAGCTGTGAATTATTTTATACTCTCTGCGCACGCATTATAAATTATTCCAAGGTGTCCGCTGCAATAAAAACCTTCATTATATATTTTCAGTGGCTTAATCAATTCTAGGGGCACTTCACCGTGCATCCATTCAAGCTCCCATTTATTGATTTTATTTGTCCACGGTAAAAGGTGAAAATACCTGGCATTCCAAGATATCTGCATATTCCAGTTTTGCACTACACTACAGTAAGAGTGTTTGAGAACCAACTGTTATTAAAAGTTTATTTTTGTCTCTGTACAATCAGCCACTGACGAATCTGTTGCGTGTATGTATAATTATTACAATATAATAATGAATACGTTTGTTTAAGGTTTAATTATTTTATGGATGGGGACTGAAATAATATTAATCACATCTAAATAATAATAATGAGTCTGTCGACGCTCTTCATCAGCTGAAACTAGTAGGTAAAGAAATTTAATTGAACGGTATACTATACAAAAAAGCTAAAAATGAAAAAATAGGCGAGTGGATGGCACAACATAGACTCACCTTTAATCCATCAAAAACAGAACTTCTATGGACGGCGATACCTAGACGAGAACACCTAATACAGGAATCAATGTCTGTGAATGCTAAATCTGCAGTCAGGTTGTTGGGTGTACCTACACATCGATTCAGATCTCTCCATGAATACACAAATACGCAAAACTGTCAGTGCATGTTTTTATCAACTGAGACAGATTAAAAGTATTCGCATACATGTTCCCTCTGAGGCAGCCCGTCTACTGATTAATGCATTTGTTGTATCACGTGTGGACTATTGCAATGGTATCTACGCTGGCCTACCGATGTTTCAGCTCGACAGACTACAATGTATTCTAAACGCTGCAGCACGGATAATATATGGAACATCAAAATTCTCGCACATAACATCCCTTCTGCGAGAATTGCGCTGGCTTCGTTTTTCTGAGAGAGTAGAGTTCAAACTGTGTTGGTTGATGTACAAGGCAACTCATAACATGGTACCTCTATATCTTCAGGAGCTCTGTATTCCAGACACCATAAATGGAAGACGTCAAACTCTCAGGTCAGCGTCTACTTCAGCGGTAGGAAGGGTTATGGAACCGTCAGTGCCAGAAAACTAGGTTCAGCGAACGGGCATTTGCGGTGGCGGGCCCCAAAGCATGGAACTCTTTGCCCTCCCTAATAAGAAACGTGGATTCAGACACTTTATTTAAGAAAATACTTAAAACGCACCTATTTACAAAATCTTTCCTAGAACATTTTTAATATTCGTTGTTTTCTTTTACTATTTTATGTTTTGAGCTGTTATTCATAATCTATTCTTATTCATTTTATTATTCAATGATTTTAGTATGTAAGAGTTAGGTTGAGGTGAAATTTTCACCAAAATGGTACTATATAAATAATCCCATATTATTATTATTAATATTATGGTTATCCATAATAGAAATTTTAGAAAGTTTTAAGATTGTTTTAAAGATTATTTATTTATTTCAATATTGCATTGAAATTCTTAGTATACTTATGTAATAATTATTATCATACTCACAAAATAATTATTATTATCAATGTGTTAAATTTAAAACAACAACTTACTGCGCGCAGTGTACATAACAGATAGCACGCGTCTTGACCGTCTCCTTCCCGCATAAATATCGTTCACGCACACTATTGACGTGCATCATGGCGGCGGTACACAACACATCTTTTAACTCAAATACTTATATCGTAACAAATATTTGTGTAATTATTATATCTATAAAAATTAGTGATAAAACGAAAAATATTAGGTAAAAAAAATAGAATTGTCAAGCTCGGAAGTAGTGTCTTGTCTAAATATATAAGGTGTAAATAGAAGTTGTAAAAACTATCCGCTTTCCCACAAGGAAAGTCAGACGCCTTCATCCACTCGTTCAAGTATGGTCGCTCTTACTGTATTTATAATAAAAGTGTACACCTTATGCGGACGCAGTGTTTTTGACACAATGTAATATATGCATAGTTTATATATTATGAAAAAAATTCTGTACTTAAACTAAATATTTGTTTCAATTTAAAACATTTCAATTTAGCAACAAAAATGGCTTTCTATCATGCATTTTCAGCTTCAGATCCTTCACTGGTTTATGATCAGTTTAAATTATTTTTAATATATTTAAATGTAGTAGTTGAATCACGATGTATTCGAATATTTTGGGAGGCCTATTAACCATGTTCACGACTAAACCATCAAAATAATTTAAAATAAAAACAAAATTTAAAACCTGATTTGATTCATTTTGTCGAGGAACTTGTGCACATTTTCGTCAACATATGAATTATGATTTTCGGGATCTTGGCTTGTCGGGAAATTGGCCGACGGATAGTTGTCTGTCGTCACAATGATGAAAAACCTATTTCATCGATTATTATTTAATTAAGATGAATTGTAGAAGTCTCACAGAGACGAAGCTATTTATATGAGAAACGTGTATGGAAATCTTTTATACGATGACCCAGGGCTTATAACCTTTATGAGCTGTCTTAAGTGAGTATCTACACAGTGCAACGTTCACGATGGAATTGGTGAATATCGTATACATATAATATTTCCATGCAAGTTACTCATATAAGTAGCTTCGTCTCTGTGAGACTTCTACAATTCATCTTAAATAATAATGCCGCAGTGGATAAATCCAATATGTGTGTTCTCAGAACATACATACCTATATATAAAAACATCGTTAGATTATTATTTCTTTCAATAAAATTTTGTTATTGTACTCCAGAATGTGAATTTCATTTTTGAGTGACGTGAAAAATACTTTTCTGTGTACCTATCACTCATTTCATTGCTTTAGTTCACTACTTTTTTTGCATAATTCTATCTCTGCTTTTAATACACTCCTTTTGCGTGGGGGTTACTAGTAAAAGTCAAATATAAGCGTAAACTTGCGAACAAAGAATGCATTTTAATTTAAAACATCCATAAAAAATTATTGACCCAAGGGCCTCTTAAGCTGAATTAATCCTTAATTAAAACGTTCCGTTTCATTTTGATTACTTCTTCAGTAACTGTAAAATAACCTTGCTGTAATAATATTCATATTAATAAAAAAACATTGTCTAAAATTAATTTTTGACAGTGTTTTTTTTATTACAAGGTAAAACTTAAAGAAATGTTGTTATTAGAATTAAGGATCACTCAATATGTTTAAATAACAATAACTATTCTTAATTTTCTAATAATCTTGTGGAAACAAACCTTTCATTTCAAACCAAATTTTATACACAAATAAAATAGGATTACAGTTAGGTAAATTATAAATTTTATAAATTAGAAGATTTAGGATTTTTATTGATTTTAAGCTATACAGGATGGGAAAGAGGTAAGTGTTATTATAATGTTTGTGGAATTTATTGTGGCGTCGCAAATTTCTTATTGGACAAGAATCTATTAATCTATTAATCTTACTATTTTTTTTTTAATTTTACCGTTCAAGTATTGGTGACACTGAAAATTTATTTAATATTTAGGAAATACGACTCAGTTAACACAAAATAAGTCAATTACTCTTTTATGGAGTAGTTGGAATAAGCTACGGAATGACTGGTTTATATTTTTTTGTGATCCAATAAGAACATGATTTATAATTTTTAATAAAGATAATTTATTAAATATTTATTTAAAAGAACATGCAAGTATTTATATTGTCGGGCTCACTAGGTTTTACCGAAGAAATATTTTTACGCTAAATAATAATTCTATAATATACCTTACACAAAATAAGAAAACATTTGGCACTGACTAATTTCGACATTTCCAGTGTTTACAAGAATGTCGCAGTCGATTCCATAGTATTATGGAGCGTTCCAGAGATTTCGATAGCGCGTAATTCCTTTCGATTCTACGATAATTTATATAATATTTATTTAAAAGAACATGCAAGTATTTATATTGTCGGGCTCACTAGGTTTTACCGAAGAAATATTTTTTCGCTAAATAATAATTCTATAATATACCTTACACAAAATAAGAAAACACTTGGCACTAACTATTTATAACATAAAAATAACTTCGACATTTCCAGTGTTTACGAGAATGTCGCAGTCGATTCCATAGTATTATGGAGCGTTCCAGAGATTTCGATAGTGCGTAATTCCTTTCGATTCTACCCTCTCGTTACAATACTCATTCTAATGCCGTATCCGGCTACCGGATATTGGCTATCACGTTGATTACAATTGTCTTATTGACATCCAATCAGAAAAGCTGTACAATGCGTTCAAGCCATCGTCGTAGATACTTCAGCCGTGAGGTTCGACGTCTACCGGGACCACGCTGTCCAGCAATCTTCCTTTGAATTATGAGATGGAGAATCTAATGCTTTTTTGGATGTCTCACAATACATACTGGATATTGCACTGCTCAGACTTTAAATATGTTGGTAACTTACTTTTCTTTATTCGTTCGAATCAAATCATCTTGTTCCTTATGTGTTGAACGGGCTTGCTAATACGGCATTTCACTTCAACGTAAGAATTGTAGCAAGACAGTAATTGCAGATCCTCTCATATTATTTGCAAGTAGTAGGTACCTACTGTCATGTATGTCACCAGCATAACTCAAGTTTTATTTAGTTTAATATCTTTCCATTTACATTATAATAATAAAAATAAAAACAGGAGTAAGAAAATTTAATCCTTACACCCGCTACAAACCTTGGAATATATTAAATTAAACCGTTGTTAACCAAATTAAGCGGTTATACCGCCTTTGCATTTTCAAGTAATTCTTTTTTTTTTTGACTTATAGATTGAAGTTCTATGAATAACTATAATCATCACGAGTTGTAGCAATTTGAAGCTAGTGTGGTAGGTATACTCTTAAACGAATTACATTAGGTTTCTCTTGTCCTACTCTTATGCGTTTTTCTTGAAACTCCCTTTCTTAGACTTTCGGAGATGGTACCTATCTTAAAAATTATTAAGCCGATTTTCTTAAAATTTTGACGCAAATCTTATTCTTCACATTATCTATCATATGCGCCGTTTGCTTATAGTGAATTTTTAACTTTGATTTTTTTAGTAAACAAAAGTAAAATATTTTCAAAATGATCTCATTTGCACAAAAAAAGCTAAATACACTGCATCATAGACATTACATCATTTAACAAGAAAATAATTTATTTGTCAATTTCACTCAAACCCTTTCGACACGATTATCCCAAAAGGTATGCCGCACCCTTGAGAGGCAACACATAACTCCGTCATTTCGAAATTTTAAAAATAATTTATTAATGAAAAATATTAACCAATGTAGTCCATAAACAATGATAGCAAAAATGAATTATATGTGCAATAGTTACGTAATAAAAAAAATTGTTTGTACCAATATTTTTGTCAATTAAACAGGCGAAGTTGATTGTTTTTTGCTTACGAGAGGCCTAAAGAACTAGATCGTTTTTTGGTATGAGTTTTCTGGGATATTCTGCCGTCAACGGCCATGAAAACCTTAGAACATTTAAAACTAAATCGTTGTTTACGTATTTACTCGTGCCGCAACCGATTTTTTCCGAATACACGAAGATAAAGAAGCTCGCTCGTGTTAGGCAATCTTTGACCCTTCAGCACGCTGCGGGATTTTTATTTGTCCACTTTTATTGCACCGAATATAATATAATTTTAAGTGATATTTTGAAAGGCTCGCGCGGGCCAGCTCTACCTGGCCGCGGCACTCGGTAAAGGAAGCCGCCCAAAGCTACCTTTGATAAAAACACATTCGGGCCCGGCTGCACTCGCCGTACCGTTTTATGGTGATAGTTATACGGGCGTAGTAAACATCCAGGCTGGAGCTGTGTATAAATTTGGCCCGTGGTATTTATGGCGCGGAATGAAATGTTCGCGGTCAATTCGGGCTCCCGCGCCGTGTGCATTGTGCGCCGTGGGCCGCTGAACGCGCAATAAAGGCATAAAGCCTCGATACCATTATCCGTCCGCGGATCGCGGTGCAATACGACACTGCGTGTAAACACGCATTAATTGTACAAAATTACCAAGTCAAATTTTTTGCGATTTTTAGCTTTTTTGAACAAGTATTTGTGCTGGTAGAAAGATACATTTTAATAGAAGTCAACCTAATTTCCAAAATTTATTTATTGATCGAACCAGCCTATGAATATTTACAACACGAAAAATTTACAAAAATATTTATAATTGTTTTATCACTCCCACAATAACAAAAAATAATTCTCATGCTCTGTACGGTAGAATTTTTTTTAGCTAAGTGTTTTATCCATCGTACCAGTAGGTACGTCATTTTGTACGTGTATTTACTACAACAATTGAAACAAAAATCAGATATAAAAAATCAAGTAATTGTGAGAAAAAAAGCTAGGTACTTCATAAAAGATCTAATTATCTATCGATTCAATTATAAGTAAATAGGTAGGTATATAGAAACAGCCAGAAACAAGCACCTTCTTACTGTGCGGATATGAATAAATATAGGGTGCTAATGCTTTGGCAGGTTGGTAAGTATCATTGAGGTCATATGCAATAGAGACTAGAACCCCAAAGCCTGCGAATTTCGAATTAGGTTCCATATGTTATTTTATCCATATTATTTCCGTACGTCCTCTACCTACATGCAACCCATTCCTTATTTTTTTGTACATACCTATTAAAATTATTTTATGAATTTGAATGTGTATTGAATGTGTAATTGCATAGTGATATAAAAAATTTAGAAAATGAACGCTTCCCCCACCTAACCCAGATAGACCAAATAATTCTAAAACATCAACATTTATAGGATACAGATATATTTATGGAAATTTTCGCTTAAAAAATTTCTGCTCTTTCATAATGCGTTTGACATTGGAGCGGACAAATATGTAGGTACTTACGGACAGTGCTAGTTTTGTAATTATGAATAATAGCACTGTTTTTTGTTTTTCCACTAAATTTATTTTATAATATCACTACTATATGTTTTCTTAGCAATTTTGCTTCAAAAAATATGTCGAATATCAGTTAGCGTATGCATGACATTCTGCTGTTGATGGAAAGGAAAATGAGAGATGCAGGAAAAACATTTAGGTCGAAATTATGCTAAAGGGGAGTTTACTTATAATTAATAATTATTTTTTGTAAATTAAATGTTTTTTATTCATTTTAATTCATCAATTTGATATTTGATTTCTTTTTAAATAGGCTTTGTTTTAATTATGAAATGAGTACATTAGGTTAATTTTATTTGAAACCTTTAATAGTAAGTACGCCTAAAGAATTTCATTATACATTATTTCACAGCTTCACTGTACCTAAATAATTTATATCCCAATCACAGTTAATTTTTCATACCAAAAATAAGAGGATACAGGTACCCCATCCCCTTTTTCTAGTCCAAGAGGTTTCTATCAGCATTCCGGAACCTTATTGACTACAAAAATAGTACTACACTCATAGAATGGAAACATAAGATACACTATTTTTTTGATAATTTATATATGATACTGATTTATTTATAATAAAAATTTGTTAATGTCTAGAAAAATGACTATTTTTAAAGGGGAACAAGCATGTATTTTTTAACAATTATGTCAAGATTGAAAAACACTATCCTATTTTATAAATGTTAAAGGCAACGGACAATCATTCGTCAATCATCAAAATATTACAACTAACTGTGATCTAATGTGCATAATAAATTACTACAAGAGAAAAAAATCAGGACTAATCACGACATTTTATTAGGGGCTTAAGGGAGGAATTTCCTTTCCAAGTTGAAAAATTTCCTCAATCAAGATATATTATAGATGTCTCATAGAGAAGAGACTCGAGCTATCTGCTGTATAAATAAATAAAAATATTTATATGGAAAAGTAGGTATGGAAATCTTTTAGAGTGTTTATAAATATTTTTTATTAAACATATTCAAAATTTGTTGCTAAATATAATTTTGAATCTAAAATAACACCAAAAAATCAAATTTAATCCACCTTTTCAATAACATCATCGTCCATATTTACGTTTAACCCTATATTTGTTTTTTCTTGCCTAGTTCCATGTAAGAAAGTGAAAATATACTCCACATTCTCACTAGAATGAGAAAACTCATATTTCTACCTATTCACGAGGCTAATAAATATCTAAACTTGTTGAAGATGGTATACTTTGCGTTTTCCCAGTCCATTTTACAGAATACTATAGTTGGCTGGGGTGGGACCTTTAAGTCTAATATACTAACTACCAGTGGAAATAGTTCAGAGATTAACTATCAAGGTGATTTTGAGAAAACCTTCAATATTCTCAACAAGAGAACCGTTAATAAAATTTATCGAAAATTTCCAGTACTTCCGATTCACAAAATGTACTTTATACACATAATAATGCATTGGAATGTTTTAGTAAAAGACCGAAATACTGGCACAGCCCAACATCATTTCACCTATCCAGGAGAATCATTTTTAATGCCCTTCCCAATGAAACGAAGATGGAAAAAAATATATAATTTAAAAAACTAAATTGAAAAATCTACTAAAAAAATTAATCTCAACAACGCTGTGAAAAAATCTTTTAAAAAACAAACAAAATATACTTTTAAATGTTTAAAAAATTACAAAACCTTCTTCCTTTTTACTCCCTTTATTACTATACTAGTGGCGTCTGCTTGTCTTCTTGTCTGACGAAAAAACTTTGGATCCATTTTAAACCCCTTTCCCGTGATCCAATCGAGCTGAAACTTTGCAAGCAGACTCGTGGCGATGATCAAGAAGATCTATCAAAATTTCGTTAAAAAAAATTAATAAATTTTTGGATTTTTCAAAATTTGAATGGTTTTTTCATACAACTTAATAAGTTGTATGAAAATATTTCAACGCGTCTGGTAGATACGGAACCTGATTAAAGAATAATTTTGGATTTTTGGAAATTTTTTATTACTCGCTTTCGTAGATTCGCCCGACTCGAGCCCCCAACGCGTGGGTTAAGCGCCAAACCTGTTGCCACTAGTAAATGAGAAATGGAGTATAATAAAAACTTGGTTTTTATGGGTTAGTTTTTTATAACCTTAACTAATATTTCTAGATACATTTTATTTTTATTATATTTCACGATTCTATGACAATGTTTCCCACGTTCACACATTAGAATTAAATTCTCAATTAAAGGCGAATAATCGTTAATATTCTCATTATATTATGCAAATATATGACATTATATAATTAAAACCGTAATATAAATGTAATTAAATCAAATAAATTTAAAAAAACTATAATTTCGTTTTGCTTAGATTTAACTAGCTGTGCCCGCGCGGCTTCGCACGCGTAGATTTTTAGAACACTGTTTGGATCGTCATAGAACTTTCGCGAACCTTATAGAACATTCTTCTTCCAGAACTTCCAAGAAATTCGAATGTGCAGGAGTCTTCTAGACACACTGACACATTCCGCCACTCAGTTTGGAACCTTATAGAACTTTCGGGAATTTTCTAGAACCTTCTCCTTCCAGAATTTTCTAGAGCAGGTTTTTCCGGAACCTTCTTGACTCACCGACACAGTCAGCGCGCCTATTTTAAAACAATCTGAAGCATTTACGGCCTTCCCATAACAAAACAATGTGCTAGAATGCATATTTTCGTCATCCACTCCCACCCACACTCAGCCACCCGCACCAAACTCGCACATTCTCAATGGGACACCAAGGGCTATCCACCACCATAACCACCAGGGGGTGGTAGTATCTGGTTGTGGAGAAAACTTGGCGGATAGGGAAACACGGGTTTCTTTATATATATATATATATATATATTATTATTATATATATATATATATTATATATATATATATTGTTTTAGCTTATTTATTTTTAGCCAGACTGATAAACTATTCAAGTCAGTGGCGTGCAGTGGCATAGGACCTTTAGAAGAAACACGCTATTAATTAATTATAATATTAATTTTAAATAAATTTTTTCTTAATATAAGAATTATTAAATAATATTTGATTCCCAGAATCTTTACTAATGCACAGCTTTTTTGCTTCTATGCGCCGCACGCCACTGATTCAAGTCATCGTGCAGTAGGTATATCTATTACGTCTGTATAATCCTCACATGATACATAGATTAAAATGTATCATCGGCGAATAATCGTATTTTTCAGTGTTTTATTATTTGAGTAATATTATAATAAGTAGTATAGGTCCCAATACTGATCCTTGAGAAATATCCAATTCATTTTCTATTGGTTTTGAGTTACCTATTTTGGTTATTTGATATTTGAAAGTCCAATGATTTTTAATTTTTGTACTAGTTTTTCTTTTTTCAAACGCTCATTTAATGTCTAAAAATACCGCTAAAATATATTTGTTTATATCCATTTCGTTTTTCCATGTATCTATAGATTGTATATGCTCTAAGTATCTATTAGATACTTATAGGTATTTATCACCGATTTGCGAGAGTTATTGTTCCTGAATCCTGAATCACATGACTAGTTATATGTATCTAAATATTCCACTTATCGTCTTTTATGACAATTTCTAGTACTTGTTCGTGTTTCCATTGGGCTTTGATAATAATCTGGGCTTTGATTTTATGCTGTTTAATACTTGTTGGAGATATGTAGGTACCTAATATATATTTCTTTAAACACACGTTTTTGTTAATTTCACTGGATACGTCTTTCTTAATGGTCCGCCTTCACTATTGGTACCTATGTTTTTATGTATTTCAATAATGATCTCTATAAAATATTTATTGAAGCATGTTTGTATTTGGCACTCCTGTTGAATTTTATAAGAAGCAACCATTAAGCTTAAAATATTTGTAAAATACTATTTTCATTTAATATAAGTTTTAAAGTTTTGTATTTTGGAGTATGTGAGTATAAATAACTTTATAAATAGGTTATAAAATGTACTAATAATACCTATTTATTTTACACAAAGATTATTTATTATATTATTATATACATATACAATGTTATCTTAAATAAATCGTCTACTTTCAAATTATATTAATTAGAAGAAAGATTGATGTGTCATTGCATTCATATTAATATAAATAATAAATTAGTTTTTTGTTAAGAATCATTATAAACTGTATACTCAATTATATATACAATACGATAATAAAATGTAGAGATTATTTGAAAATCACATACCCCACAAATTAGGATATCACTATTTTATACCTAATTTATGAAATGGCATTGGCGAAATTGAAATAAGCAATATAGTGGACAAGAAACGATGAATGAATGAATCAAGGAATGAATAAAGAAACACCTACTGTAAGCTCGAATATAGTCGGGACCAAAACATCTGACGACAGTGGTTGTAAAATGTGTTAATGAGAGGTCCGATAGAGTTCTCTCGCACTTATGAACCTTGCGGGGCAGTGATAGTGATGGGTAGAATACTTTTATGTTATTATAGACAACCCCAAAACTTTATTATTATTTTTTATATTTTTAGGCTAATGTTACAGAAGTTATTGTGAAAATCGTGGTCATTTTAATTACTACTATAGCAAGTCACAAGTGCACACAACACGTAACACAGCAACTATGCAGTGACATGCACAACATATAAATGTGAAAATACGAAGATTTAAAGTAAAAAATAATATTAATTGGATTTAATTAAATTAAATCATAAAACGAAGTTTCAATTTTACTTCAACTTAAGTAAATAAAGGTCTAAATGACATACCTGTATGTATCTACAATTTCATCATTTAAAAAGTCACTCCTGCACAACATCCATTTTATTGACAATATCCTGAAACCCTAGAACACATAATATCAATTCTTTATTAACATATCGCATTGCATTGATACTTAAATTAATTATATGCATATCATAAACCAGAGCAGTCTTAAGACACTTGTGATTGGAATAGTAGGCTGAGTTTGAAATAAGTAATGTATTATTTTTATGTATTTTGTACCCAGTCTTCTGTTCGTGTATCATTAAAAATTAAAAAAAAAACGTTGACCATATAGAGCTCTCGAACAAACTCTCCAAAAAGTGACTCATTATCTGTGCTACTTGCATATAAGTAGCAAATTTTATCGATTAATTTGCAGTGTTGCGCTTCCCTTCTGATATAATGATTTATTTCCAGAATCGTCAGTTTGTAAGGACCCAACTATAGTGATTTTTTGCAGTGGTTAGTATCGGATTGCCAATGCACATGTGCGCCGGAGAAAATTCCATGAAATTCTGGGTGAACGAACCTGAATTATAAAAGTGCTCAACGATCCTGCTCTCTGAAAATATTATTACATTTTGATGTGTTATATAAAAATATTTTTATATAATACATCAAAAAAATGAAAAATAATTTACCGAAATTACCGGTACTTATGTAGAAAATTATTTTCCTGTCGGTAATTTGGTTTACCGAAAACCGTAATGCATGCCTTAAACATAACATCCTAGAATGTTTTATAAATTTTAATGTGGATGATTTTTTGGTAAAACTAGTACTCCAGAACATACATACCGACAATAGTTTATGATTTTTTGTGGATGAATTTTTATATACCTAACGTAATTTAAAACATACCGACGATGACGACAACGATATTTTGTGAAATTTGTTATGGTTGATTTTTTTTAAACATAATGCAATAAATTATTTAAAACAATCATCCATAAAAATGTCTTCTGGTTGATGATTCGGCGCGTCAGTAAAGAAAAATGTTGGAAATCTAGTAATTGAAGTAAAATAAGTTTTAAATTAAACCGTTTGACCTATTAAATAAAACAGTTTCGGGGAATATCGAGACTCGGGAAAGACTAATCGAGAGAAGCCACCCATTTAGAAGAAATTCGGGCAGTGCCAGTGGTGTAAAACTGAAAAAAGGCTGAACCAGATGAAACAAGACCAGAAATATTAAAATCTCTAAATATTAACGGTCTCAGGTGTGAGATTGTTGAGGGAGAAAAATATTTATATCATTGCAACCATAAACAAAATCATATCACCCAGCTTCTATGGTTCTGATTCTGATCTATTGTCAATGATACTGACCATAGATAACATAATAATGTGACTTTTGTCAGGTAAACAATGTTGAC